>PVIH01020105.1:0-33433 GCA_004025045.1 Sigmodon hispidus | reverse complement strand
TCTGGGAAGTTTCTGGATCCAAGCTGCTATTGAAGAGTGTACCATCTGATGCCCATAAACTCCATTTAAGTGTTAGGTAGCAGGGCACCTTAAAAGAGCTATTTAGTTTTGCCACTAACACTGAGCCAGGAAGTTGTCTCCTAAAGGAGCTATATCACTTCTCTTCTCACTGCCAGCACACTGAGCTCATTTGAGAATATGCAGCTAACAAGAAGCCATGCTTGACTCTGCTCTTGTGTTCCTAGAATTGTTTTTGTCAAAATCTCCCCAGAAATTCTGGCCACATATTAGAATGCCATATGTAATTGAATGTTAAGTGTTCAACTAATAGCTCAGCCTTATTTCTAACTCGCTCTTACAGGTAAATTAACCCATATTTCTATTTATGCTTTGCTATGTGGCTCATGACTTGTTTCCAATTTCTATGTGTCTTGATTACTTGTTGCCTGGCTGACATCTTCCTGACTCCAATTTTCTCCTTCCCATCAACCTTATTTTATGTTAGGATACTGACCATTAATCATTTTTAAAAACCAATTTTAGTTAAAAAAATTTTTACAGTGTACAAGAGGATTATCCACAGCAGGGATATAGCTAGCAGATTCTAATATTTGTGTAGGTTTGGCTAGTCTGTAAGGGAGGGCTTACAAAACAGGACCTGACTGTGATCCTTATATGTTTATAAAGGTCGTTGGCTATTACATTTCAAGACCTACTAGATATTACCTGAAAATAATTAAAGTACCCCATTCCACACACACACTTAGGTGTTATATCCTAATGGATGTTTTTCTTCTTAACAATCTAGCTCTCCACACAGCACTGAGTGTCAGTGGTAGCATTGTAGTTCTACCTTATAGCCATGCCATATACACATACATGCCTACTTGTCAAATTATGCTAGAAATTGCCTCTTTTATACAATTCCATACATCTAGAGGAAGGTGCCATGTCCCACTAGGTACCACTTTTCTTTTTTTTCTTTTATTATTATTATTATTATGAACAAAGAAGTCACACTTTCTAACCTTGTATATCCTTATTCAAGGTCCCTTCCCCCTCCCACCACATCAGGTCATTCTTTCTTCTCCACAAATCCCCATCCCATCCCTGGGCAGGCTGCAGGCAGTCCGATGGTCCCACTGCCCTAATATTGCTTACTTCAGTCTCCACTCCTGGCAGATGCAGTTTTCTCCCCCCTCCCTCAAGAGTGAGTCGGGTGTTCCTCTAGGGGGAGTGGGATTCAAGGTGTCAGTCCAGGGTGTTTCTGATACCACTTTTCTTAATTCAAAGCTCCATCCACAGGCAGGACTAGAAAAAAAACTTGCTGGACTCACAAACTGGTAAGAGTTCCTACAGGCCTGCATGCCTGATTGTTTGTATATGTGCATGTATTTGTGTGCTTATAAGTTTCTGTATGTGAATCTAGTGTTTTTCTGTAGGGAAGGGTTATCTAGCAGATTCTAAAACCTTACCATGTTTATGTGTATGAGAATTCTGATGTAAAACAAGAGATAAATTCCAGAACCTGACATTTGTCTTATGTGAATGTGTGGAGCTGTTTCGGGGCTATAAATTTTTTTGAACTACCTTTGTATTCTGCCGCATTGCTGAAGGTGTTTATCAGTACCCTGGTAGAATTTTGGTGGTCACTTATTTATACTATCATACCATTTGCAAATAAAAGGCTGACTTTTTCCCAATTTGTATCTCCTTTGGTTGTCTCATTGCTCTAGCTAGAACTTCGATTGCTATATTGAATAGACATGGAGAGAGAAATTTTTATATTCTGATTATATTATGATTTTTAACTTGAAACTTTGCTGTCAATATATTTGGATCATTTCCACTCCTGTACACCTCTTCATTTAATAAATATTTATATTTTTCCTCTTATTTATCTAGATCCAACACTATCTGCTTTCCAACCCCATTTTCTTATGTTGTTTTTTTAATTATTGTTACTAAAAGAATGTACAAGAGTAATAAATATACATATAGGTTAATATACAAATATAACCAGTTGAGTAAGATGTTTGGTGATAAGTATTGTTTTGAGGTCATTAAAAAAATGCCTGTGCCTTGGCTGAAATAGAAAACAGGAGAATTTATTCTAGATCTAAATTTTTGGGGATCTAGGCTAGAAAACAGTAATTTAGGTGATGCCAGATTTCATGTTTCAGTGGGGAGTCAGTTTCATGAACTTTTAATAGTAAAACAAAATGAAACTGTAAGTCAAAAAAAATTGTTGAAAACGTCAGAGAGGAGGACTCAGGCATGATTACAAAAGTTATCTTACAGACCCAAGAAGCTATCCGATGTTATTCTTAGCTTTTAGGTTATTGAGAGCCAGTGATCTGTTAAGTTACTAGATTCCAAATTATTTAATAAATTTACTATAGGAAACTGGCTCACTTGCAGAAGTGTCCAATAATGACTTTTCAAGGTGTTATAGTTAACCTGGAATAAGGTAATAAGCTTGAAAATCTACAAAATCCCAATCTCTCCACATTACTAACGTTCTTAACCAGGCAGACTGCAGACACAGTTCTTTCTAGGACTTCTCATGTATGCAAATATATACATTTATGCATTTATACAACTGTACATATTTATACAAATATATGCATTTATACACATGCATAAATTTATATGCACATTTATACACATATCTGCATTTATATTGCCAAACACTCAATAGTGTATAATTTCTGGGGAAGACTAATTTCTCCCTCTTTCAATGGTAACTAATTGCCAATTTTTGAACAACAGATTCTTTCTTAACCTAGAATCTAGCCATTGACCTCAAATTAACACAGTGAAACTCAAAAGATATTTTTCCTGCTTCCCACAGGACTCTAGGCTGAATCTATGCTTTAACAGAACCCAGTGGATTTGAGGATCATGATTTCTCTTAATGGGTCTCCAGTGGGGCTGACCAGGCTCTTATTTAATTCAGGGTTTGAAAGTAGATCCTGGGGACTCCTCTCTAAACAACAAATGCCAGAGTGAGACAGTTTACTTCACCTATTTGCTTCCACAGTTTCCTTTTCTGGTATTTTGAGCATTCTTTTACTGGCTTCATGAACTCAGAAGCTTTTTACCCTTTTTATATTCTATTTTTACATTGATTCTTTCATTGGCTCACACAAGTGACTCTACTCACTCATTTAAGCTGCAAGTTAGAGAAAACCTTTTTGTTTACTTAGTAGATTTAAAATTTTTGTAAAGATTTGTTTCTTTTAAATTTTATGTTTATGAGTGTGTTGCCTACTGGTTTATGTGTGTGCAACATATCGGCCAGCATAAGCCATAGGCAGACATGGATATGCCTAAACTATTTTAATTCAAAGAGTAGATGCTGTAAGCAAAATCAGAAGGCACAAAAATGTCAAAACATCTCTGGCATTTCTCAAGCCACAGAAACACTTTTTAAAAAGGTTTGTTTATTTTTATGACATGTTTGAATGTTTACCATTTGTATACACATGTCTGTCACATGTTCCCAGTACCCACATATGCTCAGATGGTTCTGAGCCACCAATAGACACTCATATTGCTACTAGGATTTCTATAAGAGGATGCAGAGGCCCTAACTGCCTAGCAATCTGTCTATCTCCCAAAGAAACACTTTAACACTAGGCATGCATACAAACAAACATATTATACTTTTTAAAATGGAGAATGAATATAATAATTACAAATTAAAAAGATATGAAGCTCTTATCTACATTCCTAGAGAAAAGATTAGTGACTCTTCCAATCCCAATGTTTCCATAAATAGAAACATCATAAGCACCATGTATTCAGCAGCCAAAGAACACAACAAATGACAGTTCAATGCATAATGTGCACATCAAGAAACCAATTACTGAAATATAATTTAAATACTGAGACTTCATGAGCCATTCCATGACTTTCCCAAGCTGTCAGGGGCACATTCACACAGCTTTGCATGTAAGTGGAGAAGTCAACACTTAAAGCCCTCTAATTTCCTGAAGAGTTTCTGAGAACAATGGCTTATTTTCATCATTTTGTTCCTCCTGTTTAGAGGAAAATGGAAAAACTACCAATATTTGCTGACCTTTTACTTTGCCATTGAGGAGATCAATAAGGATGCCCACCTGCTTCCCAATGTGACCTTGGGTTTCCACTTCTACAATGCCTATTACTATCACCAGAGAACCTTAGAGGGCCCTCTGATGTGGCTGTCTGGAAGGAAGGAGTTTATCCCTAACTACAAATGCAAAACTCAACACAAAGCTCTTGGAATCATTGGAGGTATCAGACCTGAATTTTCTGCTGCAATTGGAACCCTTTTGGAGCTCTACAAAGTTCCACAAGTAAGTTATTAATGTTATGGCATTTGCATAGACGACCTGAACAAAAAAAATGGAGAAGTAGTCTGTTTATTGCCGTGATTTCAAATAGACGTTAATAAATTTCCTGGATATGATCAAAAGTAGAAAGAATGTGGTGAAAAACATGAGCAGAAAATAATTGGATTCCTAATAATATCACATAGTATAATTTATAATTATATCTCCAATCACTGTGAAGATATACAGGGGTGGTTCATAGCTGAGTACTCTTCACTAGTTAAAGTCTATAAACAGACAACTAACTTCCAAAGCTGGAGTATAAACTTCTCATAGTTCATCAAGTGGTCAATGACTGACAGATAGATGAACAGGAATTCCATGACAGGTAAATAAATTTGGAACTATCCTCAAGTTCATTACTAAAGAAAGTGTTTCAAGAAATTTATTTTCTCATTCTGGAATGTAGATTTCTGAAAATTCCTGACATGTAATGTCCATTTAGCTATATTGCCACAACTGACAACAGACAGGCACTATTCAAGGAAAGAAACCATCAACAGACATCAGTGCAAATTAGAAAACATTACGCAAGCCCTGTGCTTGGGAATGATCAAGATTAGAAAACCAGATAGCATAACAATGATTATTATTACTCAGTTAAACTATTCATAAGTGATTACATCCTAACAAGAAAAGAAAATATATTCACAATAATTTTCAGATTTTTTTCAGAGACTTGCATCTTACATTAGTTTCTGGGTCATCACTTTGTCGAATATTTTCTTAGAGAAGGATGAGGCAAAAATTCTTGATAAAGTTCCCCAGATCTCCATGCTTGTGCTTTTCTAACCACAGGAGATAAACCTATGAAAGAAAGTGTATTATTTGTTTTTCTAAAGCTGTAAGTTCTAGGGAAGGTGATATCCTGCAGTCAGAGTAAACACTTAAATACTTGGTAATGCTTCTGCAGTCTTTCTCTACACAAAGTTCTCTGTTTCACTGTTTTTGGAAGAAGAAAAACCAATGGTGCTTTTCAAATCGATTGTGACAGAATTTTGTTTACTTGTTAGCTGCTTCAGAACTTTTAGTAATTTTGTAGCCTATAGTACTTGACAAATATAATACTTGGTTACAAGAGAGAGAGAGATCATCTATCAGAAGACAGTCCCTTCACCAGTATTTAGTTCCCTGATCCTCTTATGTGAATAAAGAACTCATTTCCACTCTAAGGATGATGATCCCCAAATTCCTAGAGTTTCAGAATTACCTCTTTCTATTTGCTTCTTTAGGTCACATATGGAACATTTGATTCCGTGCTAAGTGACAAAGATAAATTCCCATCTCTTTACCAGATCTCTCCTAAGGACACAGCTCTAACCCAAGGGGTGATCTCTTTACTACTGCACTTTGGCTGGAAGTGGGTGGGGCTTATTGTGTCTGATGATCTGAAAGGAAAGGAGTTCCTCTCTGACCTGAAAACAGAAATGGTATCAGAAGATATCTGTGTGGCTTTCACAGAAAAGCTCTCAACTAGTTGGAACACTCATTTCATGACTGGCTTTGGGTTGGTGAATATGGACCAACATGCACAAGTAAATGTGTATGTATTCTATGGGGATACTGATAACTTACTGTTTTACTTTCTGGAAACTAAGATCCTATCACCCAGAAGCAAAGTTTGGATCATGACAAGGACTCCCTTAGGTTACTTAGAGTCTGTATTTGATGAGCAGAATGTTTTGATGGACCGTTTTGAAGGGAGCTTCTCATTTTCAAAGAAGAGAAATATCCCCGGCTTCAAGCACTTTCTTGAGGCACTTACACCCTCCCACTACCCAGGTGATCTTTACTTTCATAAATTCTGGATTGACAATTTTTATTGCTCACCATCTTCATTGCTATGTGGAGATCATAAACCCTGCCCACTGAATATATCCTTAAAGACCAAGCAAGAAAAAAAAGTGATGATCATTTCTGAGCACAGTTTTTCAATATGGAATGCAGTGTATGCTGTGGCCCATGCTCTACATCAAATGCTTTTAAGAAAAACAGAAATAGAATCTCATGAAGATGCAAACCAAGACAAGCTTTTAGCTTGGCAGGTAAGCCTACCCCATAAGCAACAGAAGCATTAAAAAGTTATATTATTAGAATGTAATTCAGTGAGATCAAACACATAACACATTTTCATCTTATAATTAAACTTAAAAAGGGCATTTTTACAGTGCCTGTGTATGTGTCTATAAATATGATGCATGGTTTGTGGATCTGTAGCTTTGACATTAAGACATTAAATTTTTATATATTTCAGCAAATGGTTTCTATAAAATTCAATAATCAAAATTCTTGCATTTTCATGAACTATGTCTAATGCCATTATATAGAAATATAGTGACCATATGTAGATTACGGTTATTTAACAAAAAGCACAATTTATATTTAATGACCCAAGACTGTAGGATTAAAGATTTTGGAAAATAAAAACAACCTAGCTCAGATTAAAATACAACTGATGAAGAAATTGCCTTTTACAGACTTATTACTCTTAGATAAGCTAAAACAAGGATGAAAGCCAAGACTGTGCTTTCATTATTAAATGTCAGAACACAAATCATGCTCACGAGCCTAGGCCATATCTCCATCTACTTATGATAAATGGATATTTTTGCTTTTTAAACTGTCCTGATATAAACTTAGCCCTCACTTATGACCTTTGATGTTCCCCTTCAAATTGGTTATCATCAGGAATGTTATTGGACATGTCAAGTGAACCTTTCACTCACTCATCACTTACCATGTCAAGGTATTCTCTAAACTACATGTATACCTATCTGCCAACTAACCATACACACATATGTTCTTTGTGTACCATACAGAAGATAATTATCTTAATACCTATAAATCTATAGACATTGTGTTGCTTCATTTTCTACTCCAGTTTCACTCTGAAAAAATCTATAATTTCAAATTGAAGAAATTTTCCTGGTGTTGGGGAGGGACAAAGGACCGTGTTCTCGTTACCAACATGCTCCACACTATGCTATGTCCCACCCCATAGACAATATTTCTATTTGGTTTTAGCTACTCCTACAGTAATTTCATGAGAAGAAAAGTTACAGCCATACAAATGGGGGGTCAGTTACTCAAATGAAACCTCTTTAAAAAAAAAGCCAGAATAGGAAGACAAATCAGATTTCTCTTAGGGACCATCAGTGAGAAATTTGTATGCCCCACTCATATTCAAATGATGTCTCTTTTTAGGTTCATCCATTTCTGAGGAAAATCCAAGTTACAAATACAGCTGGAGACCAAATATGCTTTGATGAGAAAAATAATCATATGGAAAAATATGATATACAAAATTTTATGGGATATACTAATTATTCATTTTTAGTTAAAGTAGGAGAGTTTGTTTCCAGGAGTCCACAAGATCAAGGCTTGTTCATCAATGAAGTTATCATCAAATGGCCAAGCAACTTCAATCAGGTCTGGCAGAATTTCAACATTTAATATGTCAACAGATATCTGCAAAAAGTTATGAGAATTGTATGATGTCTCTGAAGTTTTCAGCATGTTTTGTAAGTTCTTAGTTTTGATGTGGGCTTGTGTGTAAATACTCAAGCTTGTGAGTGAATGTGCCTAATGAGTTAGTCCATAGTCATCGTTACCTTCTTCAGTTCTTCTCTGTGTTACTATAAACATGATCTCCCTCAGAATGCCTTGCTTTCTAATTGAGCTGTATGCACTGCATGCACACCATGCCTTATACTTAATCCCTGTCTCCATGACAACCATATTGGAAATATAGGCATATAGTTCTGCACCTAAAGTTTCAATACTACCCTTCTAAATGATCAAACCCAGGACCTCATGGTTATGTGGCAAGCACATTAAGTACTGGACCATCTCTTTAATTATGTTTTATGTTTTTAATTCACAAATAAAATCAGTCTTTTAATTTCACTGATATATATACATATGCATGTACATATCAATATAAAAACAAGCACACCCATATTGTAAGCCAATTTCTGTAGCTAGAATTAGCTTAAATTGAATTAGAATTTGAATTTTCATGTTTGTTTATACTGCAGGGAATAAATAAATCAGTGTTCATGCCTATATATTGTAGTATTTGTGTGTGTTTGTGTATACACATGTACATAATAGTATGTATACACACAAATATATATATATTTCATTATATATCCATGCTGATACTCATTGCATCTCTACAACTAACACAATTTATACTCAAACATGTCCATAATTCTTAAATATTGAATTATTACTTTTTTACAGTCAGCTCTGTAGCCAGTGTTCATGAGCTGCCTGATTTGTGTACTGTGTGCTGAACTGAGGTTTCTCTGCAAGAACAGTATGCACACTTAACTGATGAGCCAGTGCTCTAGTCCCAAATACCACTTAATATATAGATATTTATGAGACAGAAGCAGAATCCAATAATGCCAAGAAGCATGTCTAAGGAAAAAAGCAGAAATATTTTCTTACATACACAATTTCAAACACGTTAACATGCTGAAGTTGTGTTAGATGTGTATTGGTTAAGTAAGAAGAAAACTGGTAAAAATTTGAAGTGATAATAGCACTAACATTTGGAAAAAAGGATAGCACTGTGATAAGCATGGGGACTCCAGGGTATAAATCACAGTATTGGATCATAAATCAGTGTCTATTGAATATCAACATGTGATGGAGTCAGGAGAAGCTGTGACCGTGTACCAGTGGCCAGGCCCTGTTTCATGGGAAATGTGAATCATAGAGAAGGGTTGTTAATATAAGCTGGAGAAGGGAAGGGTAGAAATGGATAGACAAAAGTGACTGGATTTGCTCTGACAATTCAACTGTTCTATAATTCATACAGGTAAGGGAGTTTGGGCTTGCTATTTCACGGGAGAGAACATAGGGATATCTCCACGTTTTACAAAGCTAGCAAAAGTGAGTCACAGTTTGTTCACCATAAAGAAACAGAACATTTAGCATCAGGAAGTGTTCTAACTTCAAATCTGTACTCTACATTCCCATATAGAGATTTCAAATTTTCCCATTGATATACTCTACATGCAGATTAGATTGCATAGGTTAAAAAAATTTTTCAAGCCTGTTGACTGATATATAAAATTATGATCAGTTTTTTTTTTCTTTGTTGCACTCAGACTCCTCAATCTGTATGTACACAGAGTTGTGGTCCAGGTTTTTGGAAACTTGTAGAAGAAGAAAAATCTGTCTGTTGTTTTTCTTGTATGCTTTGTCCAGAGAGGCACATTTCCAACCAGACAGGTAATAAAATATTTTCTCAAATCACTTGTTAATGTAGAAGGAGAAATCTGAGAAGTGACTGTGTCTCATGATGCAGCACTGTTCTCCATGTCTCTTTCACTCACCCTCATATTCTTTGGAATCACTGCTGATGCCATACAATGTGTGAACATTACAGTAGCAGCCCTCATGTTATTATGTCTTCTGCAACTCCACTTCCAAAAATTGCCTTTAATTACGTGTTCTCAGCTCTTGCAGTGATCCATGCCATAGGCTCCCGAGGCAATGTGAGATGTGTAGATGACCTTTCAACCTGTGTATTTCTTGCATAAATAAATCCAATAATTATTCTTTGAAGATAAGCTGAGGGCAAGTATATGTTTGATAACACATAGAATTAAGATTATAACACTTATCCTTGTCATTTGGAATATCAATTGTAGTATACAAAACAAGTGTTTGTAAAGGAAAGTACAGCTGGCTATGTATCTTTATTTAGGCTTGTGGTCAGATCTGAAGTTATATATACAAGTAGAGTTATATGAACAGAAAGGGTGCTATTGAGAAATACACACACACACACACACACACACACACACACACACAAACATACACAGACACATTCATACAAATCAACAATAAAAATGATAAATAAATTTAAGAGAAAACAAGGAAAAAAGGAAAAGGTAAGTCCAGGTTAATGATCAGAGAGAGTAATGAGAAGAGGAGTAGTTTGGTAATAATAATTTTAAAAATTAAATTTATTATGAAGAAAATTTTTAAAAAGTAAAATAACAAAATTCTAATAACTATGACAATTCACCATTTCATTACAGTCAGTTTTGAATAAGACCAAAACTTAAGCAATTATAAGAAATAGAACATATTATTACACCAAACTAAAGGGGAAGTTTAATTAAATACTCTTTAATTTTAAGATCTAATGTTAGCACAGGTTAAATCTTTTGCAGAATGCTAAGTGATTGTCATCACTTTAAGGACAGAAATCTTCAAATTGCAAAGTAGAATTTATAGATATCTCAAGTAAGGAAACCATTATTAAAAATAACTTTTGTCTTATTGCGTGTATCTGAGTGTGTGTGTGTGTGTGTGAGTGTGTGTGTGTGTGTGTGTGTGTGTATGTACAAGTGTGCGTGCATGTATATGTATACCACAGCTTGTATATAGAGGTCAGAGAACATCCTTGAGGAGCCAGGTCATCTTCTTTGACTTTAATGTGTATTTAGAGATCACACTTAAGTTATCAAGACTACAGGACAAGCCCCTTTCTCCACTAAGCTAAGTATCATAACAGCACATACCCTAATTCTTAGAGCATTCACTGTATCAAATATTTATGTTTAAATTTCCTTTAATTTTGAAATTATAAGGTAGTTGCATCGTTTACCCTTTCATTTTCTTTATTGTGACACCTTCCCTATAGCTTTGCTCTTTTTCATTTTAACAGATTGTGTTGCAGTGATTGGCCTACATACATATATGTATGCATAAAAATATTAAATATTACTGGACTGGTCTGTATGACATTAATTGCATATATGTTCTCAGGACTCACCATTTGGTATTAAGTGAGCAGTTGGTGTGTTCTTCCCTGAGGAAAACCATTTCTCCTTCTCTCAACAATTCTTGTGTCATGTTCTTTCTGGAGGGTTCAGGTTTTGTGGTCATTCTCCCTACCACATTGGCATGTCTGTTGCTGTTGTCCTTATTCATTTGTGCATGTTTAGATATTCATGTATGGGTTTAACTTCTGATATAACTAAGAACTACATCTTCACAGAAAACTCCATGAACTTATTATTCTAACAAGTATCTTGCCCCCTAATCTGAACTCTTCCCTGAGCCTTAGATTCAGGAATGGTTTTGCAGATTTATTCACTGGAGATGCCCTCCATGTCTCTGAATTTTGATTGTTCTGTGATTATCATAGCTATTTTGAAGAATAGTTTCCTTGCTGGGAGGTGAATGCTACAATTATATGTGGGTATAAAGACAAATCTTTACATATTGTGTAGTCAGGGCTTATGCTGATTTAGTAGTATAATAGTCATTGTAGAGTCTCCACCAATAACAATGACTTCTCTACTACTGCATACTTAGTTGAGACAGGGTTATTTTTGTTCAGTGGTTCTTGAGTTTAGTTTAGAGAGTTTTAATTACTGTCATAGTATTTCTGCCACTACTGCACCTTTAGGATTATTGTGCTGTGCTTGTCATTGATGTGGTTTATAATTGCTACAGAAAGGTAGGAGTATTGATAATCTCTGCCATTTGGAAGCTTGCATGATGTGTTTTGGTATCATGAAAACTAGTCCTTAGGGAAAGGACATTCATATCGGTTCTACCTCAAGGGTGTCTGTGACCTGTTTATGAAGTACATGGTTTATTTAGCCAAACAGATTCATTTTCAACACTGAGTGGTAAACAAGTACAGAAGTAATAGGCTGCATGTTTGGGAGTCTCTTAAACAACCATGATCAACAACTCAAAAGTAAAAGCTTCTCATGTCTGATACTGGGTTTGTATGTGTGGTATTGTTCTTAGAGGAAGGAGCATAATCCCAGGTGAGATATGTTTACTAAACTATATATATCATCATGAAGATTATCAATAATATTGAAGGTTTATTGAATAAATAGTAATACTATGAGTCTTTGTGGCTTTTCCAGACATCCTTATTGATATTTTACACACTTTTCTTCTTCCCAGATTTGTCTTGATTTTTACCTTTTTTTATTGCTTCTATTTCAATTTTTAATTCCTGAAATGTTTTGCTCACCTGTTTGTTTTCTTTTTTTTCTTTCACTGATTTGTTTATTACTTTTTTGTTTTTATTTTCTTCTCTTTGTTTAAGGGAGTTTTTAATATCCTCTTTTAAGGCTTCTATTAGCTTTTTTTTCTTCCTTTTTTATTATAATTATGAACAAAGAAGTCACAATTTTAAACCTTGTATATCTTTGTTCAAGGTCCCTTCCCCCAAGGCTTCTATTAGCTTTATAAAGGTGTTTTTAGGGTCATTTCTTTCTGTTTCCTCTTCACTGTTGTGTTCAGATCTAGATGCTGTAGAACCACTTGCTTGTTCTGGTGGTGTCATGTTGATCTTTATATTGTTGTATGTATTCTTGCACTGATGTCTGACCATTGTTTCCTCAATTCAGTCTTGGTAAGCTCTTGGTAGGCTCTTAGTCAGTTGTTGGTCTGGGTCTTTTAGTCCACTGTGTCTCCAGCAGATCGGCCCGTCCCATGAAGTTGCAGAATTGGGCATGGAGTCTGTTTTTTGTCTCTGGGCTGGTTTTTGTAGAGTAGTAGTCTCCAGTTGGCCTGAGGGGTGGGATGGCTCTCATCTCTTGATTTCATTTTTCTTTATTGCTGAACCGTATTCTATGGTGTATATGTAGCATAATTTCATATCTGCTTGTCAGCTCAAGGTCATTTAAATTTTTTCTATTTCTTACTTGCTGTAACCAAAGGACCACTGCCCATGCAGAGCTAATCCCTATGGAATAGGACTAGCAGTGCTATGAGCATATGCCAAAAGTGGTGTTATTGGGTCCTATGGCAGATTTATGTGTATCTTTTTGAGAATTCCCCATTTTGGCTTCCAAACTGATTAAACCAGTTTTCAGTCCAACCGTAAGTTAATCACAGTTTCTTTTTTTCTCTGTGTTAACTCAAGCACTTGGTAATTGTTTTGTGGATCTTTCCTATTTTGACTGATGTAAGATTAAGTCTAAATTTGTTTTCATTTATGTTTACCTAATTACTAGAATTGACAAATTTTTTTGAAATATTTCTTAGCCATTTTTTTTTCTGATTGAAGCACTGTTTTCAGGTCCCAAGACCATTTCTTATACAATAAATGGTTTTAAAACTATTTTTTTTCAGTTCTTTATATATTCTGGATACTAATTTATAGTCAGATGCATACCTGGAAAATATTATCTCCTACTCTGAGGGCTAAGTCTTCACTCAATTCATTGTTTCTTTGACTGTATAGAGATTTTTTAATCTCATGATGTCCAACTTGTCAATTGTTAGCCTTAAGCCTTGAGCAAGAGGAGCCTAATTAAGAAAGTATTTACTTAAGCTTATATTATGGAAGCTATTGCCTATGTTTTCTTTTTTATTATGAATAAAGTCATATTTTTTATCCATGCATCCCCTTGTTCAAACTATCTTCCCTCTCCCACCCATTCAGTGACTGAGGTGTTTTCTTTTAGTACTTTCAGTGCTTTAGGTTCCAGGTTGATATATTTGACCCATTTAGAATTATAATTTGTACAGATGATAGATGTTCATTTAATTTTAGTGCTCTAGAAGATTTAGAGATCTAGAAGATATCCGTTTTTCTAAAACCATGTTTTCATGATGCTGTCTGTTGTCAACATTAAGTTTTGGGTTAATCTAGAAATTTATCTAGTTCATGTAGGTTTTCAAGCTTACTGGAACACATTTTTTTTCTATTTTTTAAACATTCCCCTTCAATATTCTGAGCCTGTTGTTATCTGTAGTAAAGTTTCCCTGCCATATCTGATACCTTTAATTTGAGTGCTCTCATTCTTTGGGTTACTTGAGCCAAGTATCTGTTCTTATTGTTCATCTTCTTAAAGAATCAGCTTCTAGGTTGGTTAGTTCTTCATATGGTTTTTTCATTTCGATTTTATTGACTTCTGCACAGATTTTATTATTTATTGCCATCCCTTCTGTTTGTATTTGCTTTTCTTGTTTTTCCAAGTTTTGAGCTGCATCTTTAAGCTACTTATTTGTGTTCCATTTGATTTCTTAATGTAGAAACTTAAAGCTATAAATTATGCTTATACCTTTCAATGTATTCCAGTTGTTGTGTTGTGTTTTCATTTTCATATAGTTTTTAAAAAGTTTTTATTCTTTTTCTAATTTTTTTTGTCATTCAATATTGAGTTCTTGTCAATTTTGAGCAACATTGTATTGGGATCATACAGGACACGTAGAGGTATTTCAATGTGTTTGATTTTACAAATGTATTTTGTGTTCTAAGATTTGAACTATTTTAGAAAAACTTCCACATTTTTAAGAGTAGAATCTATTTTTTTTTTGAGTTTGTGAGGTATGCTATGCAGCTTTCTATTATATCTAGTTGATTCATGATGTCAATTAATTTTGATCTCTCTATTTCTGTCCAAATGAGCTGTCTCTTGAAAAAAGTAGGGTATTAAATTCAGCTACTATTTGTAGGTTATTGTTACTGTGTCTTTAAATTTAGTTTTATAATTTTATAAAATTGGTTGTCACAAATTCGGTGCATATAAATTTAGACTTGTAATATCCTCTTGATTATCTGTTGCCTTGACTAGGATGTAGAGTTTCTTTTTACTCTTTTTCATTTAGTTTTAAAATCTCTTTTGTCAGATATTATAATAGAGATGTATACTTGCTTCCAATACATAAGAGATTGTAGTACTATTGTCCATTTTTATTCTAACATGGCATCTATCTTTTAAAGGCATGTTTCTTGTAGAGAATAGGAAGATAAATTTTGCTTTTTGATTCATTCATCCAGTCCATGTTTTTTAAAAAAGAATTGAGGCTGTTAATGTTTACTGGTACTGTAGAAATTTTTGCCAGTTGTGGTCATCATTCCGTTGAATTTAGAGTTGTTGTCTGTGTTCTCATTTTAATTTTTAATAGTTATGCCTTATTAATTTTTTCACCATCTCTCAGCTATGCTTATTCCTCTCTTCAGTCTAAAACATTACTACATATATTTTCCTATTATTTGCTGAATATAATTTTATAGGCTGCTTATATCATGATTAACTCATACAACTAGGTCATTCAGGACTTAATGTGCTTTGTTCTATGCTTTCCTAAATCCCACAGATTTCACTGAGAAAACAGCATTTATCATCATGGTATTTCTTTTTATTTGCCTTGTGTGTGTGTGTGTGTGTGTGTGTGTGTGTGTGTGTGTGTGTGTGTGTGTTTTTCCTTCTTGAAACTCTCAACACACTTTTTTTTTGTTTTTAACTTATAATAAAAATTTATTTTTAAAATATTTTTGTTAGTATTTAATTATGATATACTGTGGGGATTTTCTTTTCTGGTCTTTTCTATTGATATACTCTGTGCTTCTTTTTTTTTAGAATAGCATATATTTTTATTTCGATTTCAAAGTACACTCATTTATAAAATTTATAGGTTGGGTTAATCCAGCAGCATATTTTTATTTTTTAAATTATGAATAAAGTCAGATTTTCTATTCATGTATATTCTTGTTAAAGGTCCCTTACCCATCCTACCCCCTCCAGTCACTCTCTCTTCTCCACATCACCCCATCTCCTCCCCAGCAAGGACAGGAGGTCCCAAGGTCCCAATATGACTTAGTTCAGCATCCATTCCTGGCAGATCCCGTTCCCTCACCCCAACATCAAGACTAGGTCAGGTGTTCCTCTAAAGGGAGTGGCATCCAAGGTGCCAGTCCAAGGTGGTTCAGATCCCAAGCTGTTCAGTGTTTGTGGTTTGCAGTTTGGACACGCTTTGCTTTTTGGTTTTTTGTTTACGTTCACTAATGAATGAGTATATTCCCTGCTTATCTTTCTGGGTTTGTGATACCTTGCTCAGCAGGATATTCTCCAAATCCATCCATTTGCCTGCAAATTTGAGGATATCATTTTTCCTTACTGCTGAGTAGTACTCCATTGTGTTGATGTACCACAGCTTGTTAATCCATTTTTCAGTTGAGGGACATTTAGGTTGTTTCCAGGTTCTTGCTAATACAAATAATGATGCAATGAATATAGTTGAGCTAATGCCTTTGGAATGTGACTGTGCATTTTTAGTATATACACTCAAAAGTGGTATTGCTGGATCCTTGGGGAGATTGACTCCCAGTTTTCTGAAAAACTGCCATACTGCATTCCAGAGTGGCTGAACAAGCTTGCACTCCCCCCAACAATTGAGAAATGTTCCTCTTGCTCCCCAACCTCTCCAGCATAGGCTATCATCTGTGTCTTTTTTTTTCTTTATTTATTTTGTATTTATGAAGAAAAACAGTAAAATGGATTTAAAATGCTGATAAGTTAACAATAATTATAAAGAAGATAAAAATCATAAGCATGACTTATCAAGGGTGATAATGCAAATAAGATTACTACACATATATTTACTTGGTGTTCAGCTTTCCTTCTGAATTATTTTTTCCATCCCTGTATATCCCCATTCAAGGTCCCTTCCCCCTCCCACCACATCAGGTCATTTTTTATCTGTGTCTTTTATCTTAGCCAATCTGGCAGGTGTAAGGTGGTATCTCAAAGTTGTTTTGATTTCTATCAGCATTTTTAATCACATGTCTTTTAACAGCTTTTACTGTTTTATTTGCAGTCAAAAAAAACTTAGAGACAAGACAATAACATACAGCATCCAAACATTCATTTTAATTACCATATTAGGTGGTTTATTGTTATATTTATACTGTATTTCTTTTCTTATTTTTTAATGGTTTTTCAAAATTAATATCAAATTTTATATAAAAAAGCAAAATATTCAGAATAGATATAACACCCCATCCTTGACTGTAGAAGGGTTGCTAGCAGAAATTTGTGGAGGCCATAGTGAATCCATGGGCATTAGTTGTGACCTACTGTGCTTTCTTTATCTGAAGCTGAGCCTAACCTGGTTTGAGGAGCTTTAGATTTTATTATTTATGTTTCATGCATCTTAGAAAAAAGAGAAGTTTTATTTTTGTGCTTCTTTTATATGTTTGTATATACCTTTCTTTTGTTTTAGTAACTTTTCCTCTCTGAAACTTATTGCACACCTGGTCTATCATCTATTTAAAAAATTTAAAGTTTTGGTTTTCTCTTAGTGTTCCTCATTTTTTTATTGTTTTAATTCTTCAGATTTATTGGTGATTTTTAGCCTCTATTTTATCTTTGAGTCATAATGTTTGGCCTTCTGCTAAATATGTTTGACTTGTAAGTCTTTCCTTTGTGTTTCTAGCTGACTATTTTTTCACTCCTGCCTTTATTTCAGTTTGAGTCTTATTCACTGTTTATATCTTTTTAATGAATTCAATAAATAACTTTTGAATTTACTTCTTCATTTACTTCAATCTTTTATTTTATTTTATGGTTTTTTTGACCATAACCAAGACAATAGTTTTTCTCTAGTTATTTCTTCTTCATTTTATTGAACTGTTTTTGTGTCTTCCTTAAATTACTCTCTGAAGTTAACAAATGTTCTTTCATATTCTGTGTCCTGAATTTTATTAGGTAATCCTTATTGGCAAATATTTCTTTAAAACTAGTATGTTTTGAAATAAATACACTGGATAGATTTTTCTTATTGATAATATTTGTGCATTGTATTTTTGTTACTTATAATATTTCTTTACAAAATGTAGGCTGGCACAAAAGAAAACATAGAAGTTAAAATGACTTGTGTGAAATGAAATCAAATGGACAGGAAGACCTGGGATGGTGTACAGTATTGTGGGTTCTCACTGATTCCTGAAATTTGGGCCTGCATCTGGCTGGATGCAGAGTTTAGATGTTTCACAGAAGGGATCTTGTAGGCATGAAGATAAGAAGGTTACTGAGGGAAACCTACTGGCAGGTTGAGAAACCTGCAAGTTGTTCAAATTGGGTGGGAGCTAATTATGTGAAACAGGTATAAATCTGGATGATTGGGAAAAAGGTATAGCTGTAGAGATCAAAGATGTTTACATGCTATAAACTTATGGAAGAGTTGGAAGATCTGACTGAGGAGAGATTGGATGAAGTGTACAAAGAAAACATGGGTCATGGAATTTAGGGCACTTTATGGAAGAAGCCTAGATACTAATAGTGTCCAAACTAGATTGGGGCACTATGTGTAGTACTTAGTCTAAATTTGGGGAGTTTGCAAGAAAGCATAGATGAAAAAGTCTAGGACACTCAACTGATTAGACCCTGAAAGAGAGAAGGAGGAAGACTATGTAGATAACCATATCAAATATTACAAAGTTATATGTCCTAGAGAAAGTATCACATGGCCAGCATGTTTATTTATTATTGTGCCTGTGCTATGCACACCATAGCCTCCTTTGCAAATGAGTATGAAATTTAGTCTTTTTTTTTTTCCTGAGAAAATTTTATTGGCCTTTTGGATAAAATTTATTTGCCGGGAAGGATGACCCCATCGTACTTCTGCTAGAACCAGCGCATGGCTTCCTCTTTGCTGATTCTGTGCTTAGCCCCAATGCAGCCTGTCTTGCGCTTCTTGACTGCGATGCTGAAACCTGGCCTACCCAGCACCACATAGAAGTCCAGGCCATAGATCCCAATGCTTGGGTCATATTTGATGCCCAGATCAATGTGTTCTTGAATCCCAAAGCCAAAGTTTCCAGTATCTGAAAAGTTATTTTTCCGCAACTCATACTCCCGCACCTTCAGGCCTTTCTCCAGAATTTCTTCTGCCTTGGCTCCCCGAACAGTGCAGTGAACAGCAATCTTTTCATTTCTCCTGATGCCAAAGGACCTGACGGTGTATTTGGCTTTGTAAAATACAGGCGTCCGGCCTGTGAGCTGCTCCAACACCTTGGCTGCCCGGGTCAGTCTGTCCCCGCTCTCCCCAACACAGATATGGAGGCAGAGTTTGCAGATGTGAAGCTCCCGCATGGGGTTCTCCTTTTCACCTTGATGGCGAAATTTAGTCCTAAATTCATAAACATAACAATGAAAACTATTCGAGCATATTAGTCTTATGCTGTTGTATGGCTATTGCTTGGCATAAGTAAATGAAATCAATTTGAGAGTGAGCACAGTACTGTGTAGCTGGCTGGATGTTTCTTAGTACCACCCATTACCACCTGTTCCTGCCTGATCCCACAATAGCTGTTTTGATAATAATCACTTAGAGGTGTATATTAATTATAAACTGATTGGTCTATGGTTCAAGCTTTTACTATCTAGCTCTTATATTTTAAATTAACTTATATCTATTAATCTATGTATTGCCAAATGCCTGGTGGCTTACTGGTACAGTCACATCTTGTTTCTTGGGCTGCTGGATTATATCTTTTGGACTCTGCCCTTCTTCTCCCATCTCTCTGCTTACATTTCCCACATGACTGTAAGATGCCTTGCCATAAACCAAAACAACTTCTTATTAACTAAGGGAAGCAAAACCCATTCCCAGCATACAGAAAATCTATCCCAGAGTACTTCTCCTTTTCTAATAAAAAGGAAGATTTTAACTTTAACATAGTTAAATTACATATAACAATTATTAAGTAAGAATTATATCTAAAAATCTGGTCTATTTGTATTTAGCAAAATTAAAAAAATCAACCATTCTATATTTGTGAGTCTAAAGTTTTATATCTAATTTACCTTTCATCATGACTAGGGAAAACTATAATTATAGCTATTCTACTCTTCAGCTCTATCAAAAACTATAAAAGGATTATAATATTACCTGAGTAAATAGGAAGCACATTCTAAACAACTTTTAAAATTTTAGAAATGACAGACATAGGGCTGCTTAGATGGTCACCCAAATTTTTTCTGCAACATTGGGGCATTTATCTTTAGTCTAAAGGCCTAGAGTCTCTGGCAGAATTTTCAGTAAAGTAGAAAATTTGAAGAACAGTTTCACTTATTTTCAGAAAGTTTATTAGTTACTTTTCTCTGTGTCCTGCATAATGTCTGGCAGCGATTTTTGTGAAGAAAGAATCTGGAGGACTATCTAGCCTTGTTTTGGCAAAGTTCAGTGGGGAATTTCCTATGAGTCCTGCATGTTCAGTTTATGTAAATATTGTCAAGCAATTCAGGTAAGGGCAGTTTCTTGCCTAAATGGCTAGCCTGTTCTACATTGTGAGCAAACTCCATGAGTTTCTTCAATTCCCATAATCTATTTTGAAGTAATTGTGCTGCCAGGAGTAGACATGTCTCACTGTCCAGAAAAACCTGTTTTTAAAACATTTTAAAAAGCATATTCTTTAGTTCTTTGAAGTGTTTTAAGATTACCTACCTAATTCAAATATATTTTGAAAATTTAACTAACATGACTATAAATTTATTTTGGATGACTAATTAGTCATGTGTATTTATTAGTTATACAATCAATTTTAAATAAGTTCTATGAACATAATACCTTAAACAAGAGTAGAAATATGTACAACAAAATTTACCTAAACTTATATTAATAAACCAAAATCCATATAAATTTGAAATATGTTGAGACTGTTTTTGGATTAAAGAAGGTTGAATAATGTATTTTTTAATCATTTGAATATATCTCCTTTTTCCTTTGGATGGAAATGACTATGACCATTAGCCATATGTAACTAATCCCCTTCAAATAAAAACAAACATTCATAAACATTATTTTGAAAATTTGGGTGTAGATTTTTATATTATTTCTTGATGATTGGGAGTACTGAAAATCTTATGGGGATGCTGAGAAAATTTAGAATTATTGCTAAATATTGACTGTAGTACTCTTTGAGGTTGTATTGTCTTAGTCAGTTGCCTTGAAGCTCATCTGGATATTGGATTATAGGGCTGTCTATCACACTGGAGACCTCTCAAGGGATTTCCTTGATGGAACCATAATCACCTTGAAGGAATCCACAACTCATCTTCTGTGGACACAAAAGCAGAACCTCTATTTCAAAGTAGTAAATTTGTAGACCAAATTTTGAAGTCAAAAAAACCTTTAAAACTTATGTTGGCTTAAGTTTGCAGCCTTTACAATCAAATGAATTTCTACAGTTAATGTATTAACAGCTAAATGTTCAAAAAACACAATAATGTACATAATCCATAGTATGCATTTTCCATCTTTACATGGCTTATTTCTTTTATAATACTTTTGCTGTCTTTTTAAAGAGTTTAGTTTTAAACTATTTCTTTATATAACTGCCTATACTCATTTTTTCTCTTCCAAGCCTACAGATATGTTTACACAAATTATGATTCATTTAGAGATTTTTTTCCATCCAATTCTTTCCTTATTGAATGTGTATTAACCTTTTATCTTTCTAAGCAAAAGCCTAAATCTGCCATATCCCTTCCTGTTGGAGCTTGTGCTAATAGCCCACAAACAATAGCTTTGACAATTCTTTCTCTGTATTGCAGCCTGTGGGAGATAATGCAGAAATCTTCCATTCCCCTTACCTCATGATAGCTGGCAACCAGCTCCATACTGCAGGGAGCTGTCTAAAGAACGTGTCTCTGCACTGCTGCTGGCATGAGTCTTTGAAACTAGGAAGCCCATTGTAGCTCTGTTCATATACATTTAGAATCTTGCCTACTACTGTACTGCATATTTCTCTGAGCACAATGTAATGACAGTACTCATGCACTCACCTACCATGAGTTTTATGAATCTTCAGTGCCAGCGATGAGTTTTAACTTGTTGAGTAACTGACCAAATGAGGCTGATATGCAAACCTCCATGCATCACAGACTATTGCCAAGAATTTTAGTTACCCTCCACAGCCTACTGTAAAAGTTGTATTGCTGAAATCATCATTTACATATGTTATCAAATATGTATAAGTCAAGTTGGCACCTAACAAGATGGCTTACCTTACTGATTAGCATTTATAGTATGAGAAGTTACTTTGTATGGTACTGGAAGACAAAGGCAAATATCAATATATTCCAAGTACAAACACTGCAACCTATAGCAGCAATCTGCCTGCAAGATAGACAGGTAAAAGTGTGACAAATGTTACTATTGGAACCTACCACATTCTGACTGGTGTTAAGGTTTCATGAGATAGAACTCATATCTGACACTTCAAATATAGCCAAGACCTGACACTAGATTAGTCATTAGCATAGGTAAAATGTAATAATATTATTATGTTATATGTTATTATATTGTATTATTATGTTATAAAGAAATGTAGCAATAAAATGAGATTTTATAGCATGTAGCTATACACACAAAACCTCACAGTTTTAGGAGAGGCTTCTTCTGAAAGTATATAAGAAGAAAACAGAGTCTCACAACTGTACAATGTTTCAAAAGTGATAGATTTTGGAGAACTTAGGCCTAAATGGAGTCTCATAATCAAAGCTCTCCACTCAGATCTTAGAGATTTATGTAGAAAAGGAGGTATGAAAAAAGTAAGACTCGTCATTCTTGGATAATTCCAAAGAAATTGTCTTCCAGATACAGAAGAACTGAGGTGTATATAAATTCACAGAGACTGTGGCTACATGCAGAAAACCTGAACACATCCTGGCATACAGGTCCTAGTACTCAAGAGAGAAGAGAAGAATGGCTGAATCCCAAAACTAAGAAAATATCTACAATGAATAATCAGTAACAAAGAAAAAGTGTTTCCCCATTGGTGAATTATTGAACACACTAACCACACTTCAGAGCACGTCCCATGCCACTCATTAGACAGTCAATAAAAAATGAAGTCAATGATATTTTGATATAACTCAATGGTAAATTTTGTCTTATTTTGCTATGGTAGGAATTTTATTTTTTATTGTTTCTGTTCAATTTGATGACTGCTTTTGTGGAGAGAGAGAGAAAAAAATGTGCATGTGTGTGCTTCTTGTGTTAGAAAGAGGGAAAATAAGAAAAAGAATATAAAATTAGGTGATGTTATATTTAAGATCAATTACCATAAAGAAATATCTTGGCCACACAAAATTTATGAAGGAAAACATTTAATTTGGCTGGCTTACAATTTCAGAAGTTAGGACATTACCATCATGGCAGGATACATAATAGGATTCAGGCAGGAATGATGTTAGAAAAAGAGATGAGAATTCTTCTACATCTTGAACTACAGGCATCAAAAAGTGAACTAAGCTAGGCATAACTGGGGCAGAGAACATGTCAAGCCTGACCGAACAGTGACACACTTCCTCAAACAAGGTCACCACAATTGTTAAACAGGGTCATACCTCCTCATAGTGCCACTCCCTATTAGCTTATGGGGGCCAGTTTCATTCAAACCAACACAAGTGAGTAGGGAAAAAATTTTTAAAATGAAAAAGAAAGCACAGTTCGGTAAATAAGGGAAATGTAGTTAGTGTGGTAACAGATGTGATTAAATATCAGGAGGAGGGAATGGAGTTTGAACAAGGGGATACATGGATACAAAAATATGAGACTTTATTCATAATAAAAAAAGAAAAAAATAAACAAAAACCTTTAACTGTAAAAAAAAAATCCGAAAATATCTTTTGTGAATACATTTGAATCTCAAAAATAGTGACGCAAATAATTTCAGAATTTTGTATGCAGTTTCCTTCTTAGTTTGTTTTTCAAATTTTACAATCCAATCTGTTTTCCCTTCCTCCCCACTTTGATTCTCCCTACCTGCACTGTGACCCATTTACTGTTCCACTGTTTATTTTCTGATACATCCAATTTCCCATGGTCATCATCGCCCATGGTACATCAAGTTTCAATGAGACTAGGAACCTATTTTATTAATGCTGTATGAAGCAAGGAGGAAAAAAGTATTCTAAAAGCAGGCAACATATTAATAGATATCCCCTTGTGGGACTGTTAGGAGTCCCACAAGAAGACCAAGATACACATCTAACAAAAATGCAGGGTGCCCACATCAGTCCTCTGTATGATCCCTGGTTGGTGTTTTGGTCTCTGTGAGCCTCTATGATCCAAGGTTATTTAGTCTGTGAGTATTTTCGTTGTACCCTGACACACTGCATCTTACAATCCTTTCTCTTCTTCTCCAAGATTCTGGAAATTCTGCCTATTATTTGGCTGAGGATCTCTGCATCTGTTTCCATCAGTTTGTGGGTAAAACCTCTCTGATGATTGTTAGGCTAGGCATCAATGTCTCTGGGACTGTGGTTTGTAACATGGTTCTCATTTCCAGCTAACTCATTTTTGTTTTTATATGAAGTTGAGTATTGTTCTTTCAGTATTTATAAAAACAATTGCAAAACAAATTTGATGAGAATTGCAGTGAATCTGTAGATTTTTTCCAAGTTTTCTTTTTATTATGAATAAAGAAGTCACATTTTCTATCTTTGTATATACTTATTCAAGGTCCTTTTCCCCTCCCATCACATCAGGTCATTCTCTCTTCTCCACATCTCCCCATCCCCCCCAACATGGGCAGGACATCCCAAGGTCCCAACGTCCTAATATTGCTCAGTTCAGCCTCCACGCCTGACAAATCCAGTTTTCTCCCCCCAAGTAGATATTTTTTGAAAGATGGAAATGTTTACAGTATTAGCTCTCTTGATTCATGAAAATGGTAGATCTTTCTGTATTCTGATATCTTCTTCACTTTTGTTCTCCAAAGAATAATTTTTTTTTAACTTTTACTTGCTTGGTTAGATTACTCCAAGATATTTTATATTATTTGTGGCTATTGTGAAGGATGTTTTTTCCTGATTGCTTTCTCACTTTATTTCTCAATTGCATATAGGAGGGATACTATTTTTTTTCAGTTAATATTGTACCTATATACTTTGCTGAAAGTGTGTATCAGCTGTAAGAGTTCTCTGACAGAATATTTGGTGTCTTTTGTATAGTATCATACTATCAGCAAATAGCCATACTTTGATTTCTTCCTTTCTTATTTGTATCCAATTGATCTCCTTTAGTTGTCTTAGTGCTATCGCCAGAACTTAAAGTACTATATTTAATATATAGGGAGAGAAGAGAAAGTCTTGTTCTATTCCTAATTTTTTGAAATCACTTTGAATTTCCATTTGTTGGCTATAGGTTTGCTATATATTACTTTTATCATGTTTAGGTATATTCTATGTATCCTTGATTTCCTTAAGACTGTTATTGGGAAAGGGTGCTGAGTTTAGTCAAAGGCTTTTTTTTTGAGCATCTAGTGAGATGATAATGTGATTTTTTCTTTTAATTTATATAATTACATTGACAGATTTTTGTGTGTACAATATCGCTGCATCTCTGAGACAGAGCCTACTTGACTATGGGAAGTGAATTTTTGGATTCAGTTTGCAATTATTTTATTGAGTATTTATTCATCAGTGTTCGTGATTGGAGTTGGTCTGTAATTCTCAATATTTTGAGGAATTCTGTGATTTGGGTTTGAGCATAACTGTAGCGTCACAAAATAAACATAACAATGTTTCTTCTGGTTTTATTTTGTGGAATTATTTGAGGAGTATTGGTACATTCTTCTTTGAATGTCTGGTAGAATTCTCCACTATACTGTCTGACTTTTGATGTTTTTGTTTTTATTTTTGGAAGACTTTTAATGATGGCTTCCATTCACTTGGGGGTTATGGATCTATTAAAATGCTTTTCTTATCTTGATATAATTTTTGTAAGTGGTATCTAGAGAAAAAATTG
Organism: Sigmodon hispidus; assembly: GCA_004025045.1. Lineage (NCBI taxonomy): Eukaryota > Metazoa > Chordata > Mammalia > Rodentia > Cricetidae > Sigmodon > Sigmodon hispidus. Next base: position 7,511 of record PVIH01020105.1, on the reverse strand, counting down.
TCCATTTATTTTAGATTATCCAGTTTTGTGGAGAATAGGTATGACCTAATAATTTTTTTTATTTCCTCTATGTCTGATATGTTTCCCTCTTGGTTTCTGATTTTTATTAATTTGGATATTCTCTTTTCCTTTTAATTACTTTGGAAAAGGGCTTGTATATTATGCTGACTTACCTAAAGAGAACTCTTTGTTTCATTGTTTCCATGTATTGTTCTCTTTGTTCATTGCTGCCCTGAGTTTGATTACTTTCTGCCATCTACTCCAGTTAGATATGTCTGTTTGCTTTCGTTCTACAGCTTTCAAGTATGCTTCTAAGTATCTAGTATCAGAATTCTTTAATTTTTTATGCATGCACCTCCTCTTAGCAGCACTTTCATAGTGTTCCATAAGCTTGTCTATATTGTGCATTTATTTTCATTGAATTCTAGGATGTTTATAATTTCTTGTTCAATTTCCATTCATTTGTAGGCTTTCTGTTGTTTGTCTTATTGTTCAAATGCAACTTTAATCTGTAGGATTATGGGAAGTTATTTTAATTCCTGTGTCTGTGGAGACTTGCTTTGTGACTGAGTATATGGTGAATTTTGGAGAAAGTTCCAAGAGGTGCAGAGGAGAAAGTATATTGTTTTGCGTTTGAGTGAGTTCTATAAATAACAATTAGGTTCATTTGAGGCATAGCATCAGTTAATTCAATTATTTCTCTGTTTAGTTTCTGTCTATTGGTAAGAGTGAGGAGCTAAAGTCAATCACTATAAATGTGAGGGTTTTGGTGTGTGATTTATCTTTTAATATTATTCTTTTACAAATATGGGTGCCCATGAGTTTGGGACATAGATTTTCAGAACTGAGATGTCAGCCTATTGGAATTTTACTTTAATAAGTATAAAACGTTCTTCTCCATCTCTTTTGATTAACGTTTTGAATTCTTTCTTGTAGGCTATTAGGATAGCTATAGCAGCTTGCTTGTTAGGTTCATATAATTGGAATATATTTTTTCAGTCCTTTATTCTGAGGCAATGTCTGTCATTGATGTTGAGGTGTGTTTCTTCTATGCTACAAACAAGTAGATCTTGTTATTTTATACAGTTTGTAAGCTTGTGTCTTTTATTGGGGAATTGAGTCTATTGATATTAAGAGATATTAAGGACTGGTGATTATTAATTCTTGTTATTATGTTCTTGGTACTAGTGCAGAAAGTGTGTGTGTGTGTGTGTGTGTGTGTGTGTGTGTGTGTGTTTTCCTTCTTTGTGTTATTCTGGTATGAGGTTATTTACTGCCTTTTTATGGGTGTAGTTAACTTTCTAGGGTTAGAGTTTTCCTTTTAGTAGCTTCTGTACATGCTAGATTTCTTGATAAATATTATTTGGTCTTTTTTCCTTGTTGTTTTAATACTTTTCCTTTGTTTTATTTGTTTTGTGTTTTTATTATTATGTGATGTGGGTTTTCTTTTCTGATCTAATCTATTTGGTTTTCTGTAAGCTTCTTGTATCATAAAAAAGCATGTTTCTTTTAAGGCAGAAAAATTTTCTTCTATGACATTGTGTTAAATTTATTTTCCTGGTATTTATGCTGATATTCTTATTTTTTATTCCTATTATCCTAAGATTTGGTCTTATCATGATGGCCCTGATTTCCTAGATGTTTTATGTTAGAATTTTTAAAAATTTAACATTGAGTTGAAGGGGCAGGAGGGGGAAGAGAGTTTGAACAAGGGTATACATGGATTAAAAATATGACTTTATTCATAATAAAAATTTAAACAACAAAAATTAACCTTTTTTATTGCTCAATGTTTTATTTTTTATTGTATCTTCAATGTTTGAGAGTCTTTCACCTTTTCTCTTCTGAATGAAAAGATTGCCTCCGTATTTACTGTTCACTCCTCCAAATTTTCCAGTTCCTGAATTATCTCAGTTTGTGTTTTTTTTTTTAATTGATGCTCTTTTGATTTTAATGTTATGATTGGTTTCATTTAGCTGTTTTTATTTCTTGTCTTTCTTGGAATTTTTTTTTTTAGGAAATTATTGTTTTTCTTTAATTTTATAGTTGACTTTTCCTCTACTTCTTTAAGTAAGTTTTTCATTTCCTCTTTAAGGATGTCTATCAAATTCCATAGTTATTCTGAAGATAATTCTCTTATTTTTTGCTGTGTCGGCACATTCAGTTCTTATTGTGGTAGGAAAAATGGGCTTTGTTGCTACCTTATTGCCCTGCCATTTGTTGATTATATATTTAAATTGTCATTTATGTGCCTGGGTTTGGGATAATTAGCTCTAGTCCCTCATTTCTGAGTTTGTCTTTGTTGGATGGATGTTTTGCTTTTTGGCTTCAGTTTCTTCTTGAGTTTTCTAGTTTTTGTGGTCTGGATATCTGGTTACTAGCATGACTTCTGGTCTATTTGGAGCCTCTGTCAAAGTTGGAAGTTTAGGTTCTTCTGGTTAGCTTTGCCTTTGGTTCAGCAGGAGATCTTTGTTCTTTTGACTAATTTGGCTTTGCCCTGTGAGCAGGGGTCTGATCAAGCTGGTTTAATTTTATAAAATTCTTTAAAGGATTACTTGACAGTAGTTTTACTTCATCTGAATAAGCAGACTACTATTTCACTTTCATTGACCTAAATAAACGGTTAAAAAAATTAACAGAAAAAGGCTTTTTTTTTTAAGGGAAAAATTGTTCATTAATTTATTTATTTATCTTTTTATTTATTTTTTCTTCTTTATTTTGTATTTAACAAAAAAAAAACAGTAAAATGAATTTAAAATGGGGAAACGTTAACAATAACTATAAAAAGGATAAGAATTATAAGCATGGCTTATCAAGGGTGGTAATGCAAATAAGATTGCTACACATATATTTACTTTGTATTCAGCTTTCCCTCTAATTTTTTTTTCCATCCCTGTATATCCTTATTCAAGGTCCCTTCCCCCTCCCACCACATCTTGTCATTTTTCTTCTCTGCAACTCCCCATCCCCTTCCTGGGCAGGGAGCAGACAGTCCTATGGTCCCACTGACCCAATAATGCTTAAATCAGTCTCCACTCCTGACCAAATCCAGTTTTGTCCCCCCTCCCTCAAGAGTGAGTCTGGTGTTCCTATAGTTGGAGTGGGGTTTGAAGGGTCAGTCCAGGGTGGGAAAAGGCTTTTAATTTGGTAGACATGACAGATTTCCAAAGTGTTAGTGTAGCTAACAGTACAGCACAATAACGGATAATATGACATAGTACATACAATATTAGTGGAAGATACTATTCATGACTTAAATATGGAATGAGTAAATAATTGTAGAAGCTGAAAAGTTGATACATTTCCTCCCATAGATCAGAAAGAGTGTATCCCTTGCCCAATTCAAGAATACCCAAACCCTGAAAGAAACAATTGTCTGCCCAAATCAGTGACATTCCTGTCATTGGAGGATTCTCTGGGCATGGCTCTGGGTTGCACAGCTCTGTGTTTCTCTCTCAGCACAGTTATTGTTTTGTGGATCTTAATCAAACACCAAGAGTCACCTGTTGTTAAAGCCAATAACCGGACTCTCAGCTTTATCCTGCTCATCTCCCTTCTCCTTTGCTTCCTGTGCTCCTTTCTTTTTATCGGCCAACCAACTACAGCCACTTGCATATTGCAACAAATTACATTTGCATTTGTATTCACTCTGGCTCTTTCCACTGTTTTGGCCAAAACTATAACTGTAATTCTGGCATTTACAGTCATGAAACCAGGAAGAACAATGAGAAGGCTGTTTGAATCAGGCATCTATAATTCTGTCATCCCCATCTGTGTCCTGATACAGCTTACTCTCCTTGGAGTCTGGCTGGGAACCTCACCTCCCTATATTGAAGAAGATGCACACTCTGATCAAAGTCACATCATCATTTTGTGCAACAAGGGCTCAGTCACTGCTTTCTATTGTGTGCTGGCATACTTAGGGACCCTGGCCCTAGGGAGCTTTACTGTTGCTTTCCTTGCCAGAAACCTGCCTGACACATTCAATGAAGCCAAGTTGCTGACATTCAGCATGCTGGTGTTCTGCAGTGTCTGGGTCACCTTCATCCCTGTCTACCACAGCACCAAGAACCAGGCCATGGTGGCTGTGGAGGTCTTCTCCATCTTGGCTTCCACTGCAGGGCTTCTAGGGTGCATCTTTTTCCCAAAATGTTACACAATACTCTTAAAGCATGATAAGGACATTTTGAAATATTTTAAGAGCAAAACACAATCTAGACAAAAATGCACATTTTTGAAAACTAAATCTCTCTCATAAATCCATTACTAAAATAAAGTGCAATTATGTACCTACTTTTCCATGAGTTTTCCTGAAATGTAATTTTAAACAAAGATAAAAGTCACAGAAAGAAAGATACTGCTGAAAACACATTTTGGTAAGTTTTGTATGTTACTTATTAATTTGTAGCCCATATAAATATTTAGTTTAAATTACCTGATATTGCCTGAAATAAATAATGCATGAACTACATATTGTTTCTCTTAGCCTTATTTTGGAATATAATGGAGCTTTTTGATAATTGTGTTTCTTCTCTAGGACAGACAAAACACAGGCCCTCTGGGAAACTGTTTTGCATACTGGTCAAGACCCTTCATAAACTTGTGTGGAGAATTCCCAAAAAGCTAATGCTAAGTCTACCCCATGAGCCAACTATACCATTCCCTGACATATACACAAAGGATCAACATCTTATTTAGAGATTCTTGCTCAGCCATTCTAATTGCTATTCTTTCACAATAGGTAGGAAATAGAAACACCTAGATGTCTTTCAGCTGACAAATATATAATGAAAATTGTACACAAAATGGATAAAAATAGAAAAAAATGTTGCTTTAGGAAACCCAGACTCTAAAGAGAAATGTCACAAGTTCTCACTACTATGAGGTATCCAAATTTCCAGGTATGAGTATTAACTGTAGGAATGAAGGAAGAAGGTAGAGAAGACATAAAGAGTGGAATACAGGTGTCTTGATTGGGGTACTGGCAAAAGAGTATACTCTAAATATAAATAGTGTAGAGAAATTTAAAAAAAGAAACTAGGTATAATAAGTAAATCCATCTAAAGAATCATAGGCAGTTATACTATTAACTATATATCTAAAAATACCAATAATATATGTAAGTTCATACATAAATATACAAAATGTATTTCAAATGGAGAATCTACAACCACCACATTAATAAAAGAGGGTAATGTTTAGCAAAATATCTATCAAAATGCCCATATATTAGTATAGTTCATCTTTCATCAGAGAAAGTTTTAGAAGAAAAATTTCTCTGCAATTCAAGAGAAAAATCTATAACAAATTAAAAGACAGAATTCTGGAGCCCATTCTCATTTGATGTATTTACAAAACAACTCCCATATCTAAAGATCAGAGCAAAGGCATAACATGGGGCAAAAGATTGTTAAAGGCAGAGGACCAGAAGTTTATTTAATATAGTTATTTCTAATAATTTCATATGATACATGTATATGTTTTGCCAATATAACTGCATAAACATGAACTAAACAAATAAAATGCTAATAGCCATGCTGACATGGTAGAGGAAGAGAATGTAAGGTTTCACTCAACCTTACACAAAAATGTACATGCAATGAAGAAAGCCTAAGAGTGGAATAGTCTTCCCCAGAAAAGAGCACACCTATCAGTTGTTCTATACCCAATGATCAACTCTAAAATCATACATAGAAAAACAGTACAAAGACTGAGCAAATTACATAAAAAAATATATGTGCATACACATATGCATGTAATAACAATTGAGGAGAAAGAGTGCATGCATTTGAAACAGATTAAAAACTGTGAAGTTTTGGAAGGAGCAAAGGGAAGGTAGGAAATGATGTAATTATAGTAAAAACTTAAAGAAAGAAGTAAAATTCAGTTGTTTTTTAAAAATGATATTTCCAGATAAATGAATAGAACTAAAAAAAAATCATATTGAGGGATGTGATCCAGACAGAAAAATACAAATCTTTCACATTCTTTCTCTTCTGAGCTATCTAGTTTAAAATCTGAACATATATGTGCCTCCGTATTTAGAATTTTGCCTTGTCTTATTGTATCTTTGTCCTGTTTGAATGTTTGAATCTAAAATGTCACGTACTTTCTGAAGAAGAAATGGAAGTGGAGTTTGTCTGAGTGAGAGAGTGATGGTTACCTTGGAGGGGTGGAGAAAAGAGAAACTGTGGTCTGGATATATTGTATGAGAGTTGTATATACTTTGAATAAAATTGGGAAGAGAATAAACAATGGAAATACATAAAAGCATACCAAAAGGAGAATACAATAAGTTGTTCTGTATGCTATTTATTTGAGAGAAACCAAGGAACTATATGCTTATATTTGGTTCCATATAAGCTTCCAAAGGAGTGAAGCCATCAATATTCTTACCCAGCTATGAATCACAGAAAAGATTAGCATGACAATATAACCTTAAAATGTAGCAGTGGCATGTATACCATGGTGATAGCAATAGTTATCTGAAACTAAGACACACAACAAGAGGTAAACTAAGACTGGAAATGTAAACCTAGCTAACTACCCATAGCTAATAAAGTTATCAATGTTGAAAGAGAATTTGAAATCATCATTTTATTAAATCAGCATAAACAACCTGTAACTAAATCTTATATCTTTGTCACTTTACCCACTGAAAAGAGAAATACTCAACCTTTAGGAAGAAAAATTCTCTTTGCAACAGAGACCACTACAGAAAACCACAACCAATGAAAATGAAGAGTTTGGGAGCCCTGTCTCAAGATTTCATTTAAAATACTACTCTTGTACCTAAAACCTTTATAGGAAAGAGAATGATAACATTCTAAGAACCAGAGGAGCAGGTAGATTGTTTTGAAGTTGTGTCCTTCTGATACACTCACAAAGTGCCACAACTATGACTTTTTTACCATAAGCTGAAAGAGGTTGACACTAATATATCTGCTAACTTAGTTGAGTAAAGTACCATCTCATCTCAAATCTACTAATAGAATTAGTGATAAATAAGACATACTGAGAAAAGGAGAAATAATCTTCATTGAGGCATGGAGTAATATAGCAATTGATTATTCAGTGATCATTTACCAAATGATCAGCCTTTAAAATATATTTCAAGTAACATTTTACAAATCAAAAATGTTGTGTGTGTGTGTGTTTGTGTGTGTGTGTGTGTGTGTGTGTGTGTGTGTGTGTGTGTTTGGGGGTGAATACATAGACACATATATATTATTTTGCTGTGGAGAAGTACTATAATTATGGAAACTCTTATGAAGGAAAAAAATTAATTAGAATTGGCTTACAATTTCAAAAGTTTAGTACATTTTTAACATGGCAAATAGTATGATAATGATAATATGCAGGCAAGCATGGTACTGGAGAAATTGTTGGGAGTTCCACATCCAGTTCCACAGACAGAGGAAGGGGAGGGGAGAGAGAAAGAGAGAGAGAGAGAGTTGCTGCTCTAGGCTCAGGCTTCAGATACACATCTAAACTATCCCTAGTTACATACT
>PVIH01020104.1:0-33434 GCA_004025045.1 Sigmodon hispidus | reverse complement strand
AAATGTCCTCTTTCTCTTTGTGATCTTATTTTTGAATAGTATTATAGAAAGTTCTAGTATGTTTATGGTCTCAGTGTAGGAAAAACTTCAAACATTAGATAGTTTAGTAGTTAAGAGTAGTTATTGTTCTTACAAAGGATTGGAGTGAGGTCCTAGCACCTCATGGAATACCAGTTCTTGTTGTTATTTTTTTATGCACCCATATCCATTCCAAGATAGATGGACATTAAGAAAAACAGATAAATATTTTAGAAATTATATATGTGAAAAGTACAGGTGTCATTTCATAAAATTTTGTGTTTAAAATGAAAAACAGAAAAATTTTTTAGTGAACAATAATAAATACCACAGAAGGGAGTATATTTTACAACAAAAAATGAAGTTTCAATAGGATATAGAATCATCATAAAGCATCTAAATTTTATATGTTACTATGTCTTAGAAAAGTACTGAGACTACACCCCTGGATACCAAAATTAAGATAGCATAACATGTAGACATTTGGCACATTCACTTCACCCCTGCCTGTGGTCTGATCCTCAAAGTCTTGGTGTGCATCTCAGGATTCCTTCAAACCTTCAACTGTCTTGCCCCAGGCTTTCAAGTATTGGGAAAAAAAGGGCCACAGCACCATGCTGGACAGGTTCCTTTGAGTTGATTCAGCTGTGCTTTACAGGTTGGCTTTGCTCTGCTCTCAGCTTGTTTTATTTTCTTCAGGCTCAGTGGGTTCAGATGCCCAGTCTACCTGCCAATACTTTTCCCAATTACAGGTGAGTGGCATTTAGTCACTCTGCCTAATTTCTAGGATGCTCAATGTGTGTCATTAAAAGCACATGACATAACCATGCAAGTATCTCAGCTCAGTCCTGATAAAGCAATGAGAATTATTGCACAGATACCTCAGAAATCAGCTTGATACTATGTGAATTAAAATTGCACTGGAGCTGTTAGAATCAGAGTCTGGGTCATACCAGAATTAACCACATAGTCTAGGTGATCTGACTGTAGGTCAGTTAAACAACATAATGAAAAACAGAAAGCAAGGAGACTTATGTAATGCAGTCACACTGGGAAGAGGATAAAATCACTGAACTCCAACCTCTTATCATTGTCTGGTATGAAGCTTAGATTAAATAGAAGGCAAAAGCTACCCTTAGCTAAACTATCTTGACCAATGCATTGTCCTGCTCATTATCAACCTGTTATTATCTCAGCATCTCAGCTCTGGTTTCTCCTTCAAGATCTGGTAGTGTGTGAGAAATATTTTCTTGGGAGATGAGCTCTTTGGCTTAGTGGCACTAGGCGTCATTGTTCCTTCTTCCAAAATAAAATTTCTGAGAAAGAAATACCATGTTCATGGGATCTATTGTTTCATTAACCTGGTAGTCAAAAATAGAAGCATAAATTTCTCTTTAGAATACTTCCATGCCTGCCAACAGGGTTGTATTTTTCATTGTTTGTTACTCTTCAGTCTTGAGAAGAATATGGAATGACTGAAACAAATATTTTAAATAGAAACCAAGAAAAGTCCGGGTTAGAATGGTTTCCTACAATGTTACATAACCATGCATAAGAACCATTTTTTCATTACTCTATTGGTTTCAGTTATTTCTTAATAGACCACCACAATTGACTTCATTTTTACTGTTTAATTTGAAATGGAAGCATCAACTTTCTAAGATTCCTTCAGTTTCCAAAGTACTGGTATCTCAAATAGGAAACTATGCTCAGTGTGACTAAGTATAACTATCTCACCTCTTGTTTGGGACAATATTCCCTGACAACATAATTGATTAATAATCTAGTGACTTTGTTTTCATTATCTTTTAATACTGGTATGGGCTCTGTTTTAGATGGTCTGGTCTGATTTATATTGAGTTGTGCTTATGATAAATGTCAAGGAGTTAGTATAGTAGGATTATGTTGTTACATTGTAAATAATTGTCCTACCTACTAGTTTAATAAAAATGCTGATTGGCTAATGGCAGATGGGAAAAATGGGTAGAATTATGGGAAGAATGACTTAGAAAACTCTGAGACCAGGAAGAGCAGAGCAGAGGTGCTACAGAGAAGCCGGAGAGGTTCTATGGAGACACCATGATGAGATGACAGCAGATACAGAGGAAAGAAGTTGAAATGCTGCTCTGAGAAAAGGTATTGAGCAGGCTAAACAAAATAAGAAAGATGGATTAATTTAAGATGACAGAGCTACCAAGTTACATGCCTGGGCCCCAGATCAATCAGCAATCAGTATAAAATTAACATAAGCCTTTCTGTGATTATTTGGTGCTAAAGTAGCAGTGGGGCTGCAAGTGGGTTTGAATCTCAGGGTTAGGCCTGAAAGCTCAGGCCAGAAATATAATACAACAAGTTACTGCCAATAACATCTTTCAAGGGCAATTTAAAGCAACTAAGATGTATAGAAAGTGACTCTTAGATCAGACTTATCCAGAGTCCAACTTGCATTTCATTTCTGCCTGTCCTATGGATGGTGTCCTATTGTCTAAAATTTATTTATTTATTTATTTATTTTACTAGAAGTTGTATTTTTTTTCAGAACATTCCCAAACAGCAGTACTTACAAAGCTTTATAAAATACAGTCACCAAGAAAAAAATACTTTTATTGAATGTTAGCAATATTTAAGTTTTACAAAAAACAAAACAATGGATGGTAACAAACATTTACAGAAAGCTAGCTCGGAAATTAAGTTTCTATTTACAGATGTGCATTGAGTACACTGTATTTAATATCTTTACTCAACATAAATAGTCATGATACACTAACACTAACCTGAAACAAATGAGCAACCACTAACAATTCTGGTTTGGAGGACACCAGTTGGGAAAGCATCTTTCTGAAATTTGCATTTGTAAATTTGCAAATATACAATGCAAAAGGCTAAATGAGACAATAATTAATACTTTTACACATGAAATTATATAAGTTCTTTTATATATTAATTCAGCTTCTACTTCCAAATAAAACTTAAAATATTTGGATCAGTTAGATAATTTGCATAAATCAGTGACAATACCAAAGCTTCGGATCTCTTGAAAATTTAGGGAATTATGCCACTTTCTCATATTCATCATCTATTTTTACATTTTCCATAGAGAAACGTCTTTTTAAGTTCTTGCCTCTGGTAAAATCTAGTTATTCACTCTTGTAAAGTGTTGTGTGCTAGGAAGGTGACTTTGTCAGCAAAGCCATTTCAGTGCATGCATGAGGATGTAAGTCAAGCTATTCAGCACCCACTGAAAAGTCAGATGTGGGAATGTTGTCTGCACCTGCAGCATTAGCAAGAGAGGGCAACAGAAAAGCAGATCAGATGTTTGCTGGTACCCAGCTAAACTAAAAAGTGGGCTCCAAGTCTAGTGAGAGACTCTGTCTCAAAAAATAAGGTGAGAAGAGCTAGAGGAAGATACCTAGCATTGACCATTGTCTTTACCACAAACACACACACACACACACACACACACACACAGGTACACATACATGCATATGCATGTGTAGGCACACTAACATACAGCTTACACACGTACACATAATCATACATACACACAAAATAGTAAGTTGTAGGGATTTCATATTTTATATATATATATTTATTCCCATTCTTGTTTACCTTTCACTCTCTGCTGACCACTTCATTTTTCTGGAGAAGTTAACTGATGTTTATATTTTTGTGTCCTGGACATGTATGTCTAAGATGCTCCCATCATCATCTTATCAGCCACGGTCAGAACTCATAGCATTTTCTTCCTGCAGTTTTGAGTCTTACATTTCTGTTTGATTTCTATGTATGATATGAGATTTGTTCAATATCATTTTTATATCCAGATACAGTTTTCCTACCACTGCTTATTTATTTATATGATATAAGCAATTTTTCTTTTTATTAGGGTATAGAGATAAAATACAGAAACTGAAAGGTACAGATTCAAATGTAATTCTTTAGACCATTTATTAAAAGTCAAATATAGCTTAAGAATGCTCACATAGAAAAAAAATCTTGATTTATATGTTTAGGGTAACAGTAATATTTTGCAAATCAAGGCTGATGAAGTGGCCCAGTGGGTAAAGACATTTACTGTTGAGACTACGAATCCTGAATCTCATACTCAAGCAAGTTTCCCTCTTACTGCACATTTGTGCCTTAGAAGGCATGCATCCCCTTTCATATTAAACAATAAAATAAACAAATATAATAAATATTCCTTTACAAATCAGTCATTAGAGTGTGTGTGTTTACATATATGCTTGATGTAATGTGTGTGTGCATATATGTGTAATGTGGGTGCGTGTTTAAATACATGTGCAATGTGGTATGTATGTCTATGTATGTGTCTGTGTTTATGTGTGTACATATATATGTGATGTAGGGTATGTGTTTGTGTGTGTGTATGTGTGTAAATGTGCTTACTTTAGTGGGTTTGTGCAGGCAATAGGTAAAAGTTAAATGTCATTTTTATTGGTCTCAGTCTATATTCTTTTTTGAGACAGAGAATCTCAGAGAACCTAGAGATTGTCAGTTTAGTCCTGGTAGGTGCCAGCAAGCACTAAGGATCTGTTTATTTCTTTGCCCTAGCACTGGAGTCACAGGAATTCACTGCCGTGATGAACTTTTCCATGAGTTCTGGGGATCTAAACTTAGTTCTTTGTGTTGCACAGAAAGTGCTATACCCACTGAGCCATCTCCTCAGCTCACAGACTTTTGCTTTTTAAAGTTATTTATATAATCTTGAAAGCATTAGGAGAAAACAAATAACAATGTCACTTCATATTACTTATTTAAAGCTTTCATTAAAGCCTTACCACACATTTAAAACTTGCAGCTTTTAATCGAAATAGAATTACATCACTTTTCCCCCTTTGTTTTCTTCAGTCTCTCCCATACTTCTGCAATCTCAAGCTGTAGACTCTTTTTTGATTATTATTATCTAGCATTTGTAAACAAAGAAAATAAAATTAAAATTGAAATGATACATCTTACAGAGCAATCTGATAAGCAAAAGTAAGACAAGGAGCTTTATTAATATAAATAAATTGCAAATATCAATAATTATTACTTTTTACTATAGTCATATTAAAAATAATTTATTTAAAAAGTGAAGATAAAAATTATCTGTTCTACTGAAAATTCCTTATTATTATTGTGTGTGTATGTGTGTATGTGTGTGTGTGTGTTATGTGGCTTTTCATCGGCTGTGCACTTATGCAGAGACCAGATGTCCTGCTCTATCACTTTCTCACTTGAAACAGGATTTGTCACTTAACCTGGAGCTGTGCTGGTGTCCGCCAGACTCTATGATGCTCCTGTATTTCCCTTCCCAAATTCTGGGATTATATAATTATATGTGGCTTTTTGAGTGTATGTTGTGAATTTGAACTTATTTCTTTGTGCTTTTGCAGTGAGATATCTTAAACTAACCATTTCTTTTTAATACTAATAGTACTCTGGAAAGTCAAAGCATAATTTTATACTGAAATGATTACAACAATGTATTGAAGGCACAACCTTGCCAAGTTTTTCTTTTTTATCTTTTACCTTTACATAAATTATGTAGATTTGTTTCTATATTCTTAAGTCTACTGTTGTTAAATAACTGTCATAAAGCTGGAAAGATGGAGGTTAAGTGTAATCTCTGATCTTTCAGAGGACCTGGGTTCAGTTTCCAGCACCTACTTTGTGGCTTGTAACTATCTGTAACTCTACTTCCAGAAGATACATAACGTGGGATGTCTTTATGCTGTAAATTAAGGACTGTTTTGACCTATATCAGGCATCTTAGAAGTAGGCTAAGAAATTGAGGCCTAGGTAGAAAATGGAGAGAGGAGTCAGACAGATACATGATCCAGTCACCCCTGAGACAACATGTAACAAAATATGTAAGCCATGGGCCACATGGCAGGATGGATTGGTGGAAATGGGTTGAATTAAGATGAAAGAGTTAGCTAGCAATATGACTGAGACATAGTCCAAGCAGGATAAAATTAATATAAGCATCTGTGTTTCTTTGGGACTTTGGAATTGCTGGTGCATGTAAGCTGTGGTGGGCATATCTTAACTGGGGACTTGGCCAGCCAGAAACCTCATACTACTGATGACACCCAACATGGGGCTGAATGCCCACATAAAGCCTGAAAAAGCTTAAAAAATGGTTTTAGAGTATAGAAATGGATGCAAAAGCAGCTTCTGAGTTGTAGTACAGAGTGGCATGTTACATGCGGGGTTGAGCTACAAAATAGTGCTGGGCTACCAGGATGGTTCCCAAAGTCTCACAGAAGACTCAGTATAAGCAACAAGCTGCATATAATCAATTTATTGTTTCTGTTTATATTGAACAAAAAGGAATCAGAGTCAAAGACTTCATTTTACTTATTTGTTCAGAACTTTTGTATCTCTATTCATCAGACTCATTGTTAGCTGTCATTTTTTTTAATTTGTAATTTTAACTAATAGTTTTTGCCTATATGTAATGTTTCTTGATCATATACACTGCCTACATTTCCCATTTTTTATCTAGCTTTCCCCCTTCATATCCACTTTCTATTAGTTCATGGATGTGGGACAAACTATTAATGGCTTGTGCCACCTATTATGATTTATATCCCCAAAGTAATGTGGTTCTCCCTCCCAGAACAGCCACCAATTGTCAATAGTTTCTCAGCTAGCAGTGGGACTGGGATGCTTCTCTTTTGTCTTGCTAGAATTTTAACTAGTTTGAATTCAGAATTTGACATATTTCTATTTTTTTTTTTTAGCTTGCTGGGCTTATGTTATTTTGAAATTAATGATGAGTTCTGGGCATTTGATTACATGTGACACATCACCTTTCTCATATTCTTTTCATAATTGTGATGGTTTCAATAGAAATGGCCCCATAGACTCAAATATTTGAATGCTTGGTTATTATGGAATGAGACTACTTATGCATTCTGGCTTAAGACACATGGAAATAAGAAAGAGGTTATGGAATCTCTCATCACAGCTAAGAAAATTATTAGGCCAGGCTTGGATCAGCAGTGTCACTGAATAAAGGTTAAGCAAGTGATTTTTTTCCCAAAGGTCATAATTGTTACTTTTATTCACTGGCTCTAAGGGGACATGGTTTTCTTATATGCTTTTACATATTTTTATTTATTATTTGGTAATTTTGCATTATGCACCCCATCAACTCAATTATCAGTCCTCTCAGTTTCATACCCACACTTATTATTTTCCCATTTACAAAAAGGGCCATTCATGCTTCTCATTTACTTACTAAACCATAATTAAATTCCCTGTGGCCATCCCTTTAAAAACAACAACAACAACAACAAAGATGAGTTCTTTCTTCTCACCCACACCCATGCCAGAGGCCATCAATTCAGAACTGAGCACTGTGTCATTTAGCTATGTTCTAGCCTTGAGCTCTTGTGTACAAGACACATCTTTTTTTTTTCTTAAGTCCACTAATGAGTGAGTACATACCTTGCTTTTCTTTCTAGGTTTGTGATACCTCGCTCAAGAAGATGTTCTCCAAATCCATCCATTTGCCTGCAAATTTTAGGATATCATTTTTTCTTACTGCTGAGTAGTACTCCATTGTGTAGATGTACCACAGTTTATTGATTCATTCTTCAGTTGAGGGAATCTAGGTTGTTTCCAAGTTCTTGCTATTATGGATAATGCTGCATCACAACCTCTGTTAGACTTCTTATTTCTCTGTTGAGTCTCTGTCTGGTTGACCTATCCAAGGGGGAAGTAGGACATTGATGTTTCCCACTATTAGAGTGTGAGAGTTCATGTGGGATTTGAGCTTTAGTAGTATTTCTTTTATATATCTAGGTGCCCTTATATTAGGGGCATAAATATTCAGTACTGAAATCTCATCTTGGTCAATTTTTCCTGAGATGAATACGTAATGTTCATCCAGGTCTCTTTTTATTGATTTTAGTTTGAAGTCTACTTTGTTAGATAGTAGGATGGCAACCCCACCTTGTTTCTTAGGGCCATTTGATTGGAAAATTCTTTCCTAAACCTTTAGTTTGAGCCTGTATCTTTCTTTAAGGTTGAGGTGTGTTTCTTGTATACAGCAGAAAGATGGCTTCTTGTTACATACATCATGTTAGTGTATGTCTTTTTATAGGTGAATTGAGTCCATTGATATAAGGGATATCAGTGACCACTAATTGATATTTCCTGTTATTTTTGGTGATAGCTTAATGTATTTCCTTTCTCTGAGCTTTTCTTCTGTGGGATTATTGATTTTTTGTTGTTTCATGGGTGTATCTGGGATCCTTAGTTTAGAGTTTTCCCTCTAATGTTTTCTGGAGGGTCAGATTGGTAGATAGGTATTGTTTCAGTCTGACTTTGTCATGAAATATCTTGTTTACTCCATCTACAGTGGTTGATGATTTTGCTGGGTATAGTAATCTAGGTTGGCAGCCATGCTCTTTTAGTGTCTGTATAATTTCTGACCAAGACCTTCTTGCTTTCATTGTTTTCACTGAATAGTCAGGTGTGATTCTGATGGGGCTGCCTTTATATGTAAGTTGACCCTTTACTTTTGCAGCTCTTAAATTTTTTTGTTGTTCCGTATGTTTTGTGGCTTGAATATTATGTGGCAAGTGGACATTTTAGGGGAGGTCAAATGTATTTGGTGTTCTGTAAGCTTCTTGTATCTTTATAGGCGTTTTCTTCTTTAGATTGGGAAAGTTTTTTTTCTATGATTTTATTGAATACATTATCTGTGTATTTGAGCTGGCATTCTTCTCCTTCTTATATTCCTATTATTTTCAGGTTAAGTCTTTTCATGATGTCCCAAATTCCCTGAACATTTTGTGTTATGGCTTTTTTTGGTTTTAGTGTTTTCTTTGACTGATGCATCTATTTCTGCTATTGAATCTTCTACTCAAGAGATTCTCTCTTCCATCTTGTAGATTCTGTTGGTTATGATTTTATCTGTAGTTATAACTCTTTCCTTCAGATTTTCTATTTACACCTTTGCCTCATTTTGTGCCTTTTTATTGCTTCTATTTCAACTTTTAGTTCCTGGAATGTTTCTTTCATTTTCTCGTTTACTATTTCTTGGTTTTCTTTCAAGGATTTATTCATCTTTTCCAATTTTTTGTCTGTATTTTCTTTATTTCTTTAAGAGAATTTTTTATATCCTCTTTTAAGGCTTCAGTAATCTTCATAAAGGTGTTTTTGGTGTTGTTTCCTTCTGTTTTCTCTTCATTGCTCTGTTCAGGTCTTGTAGTTGTAGAAGCACCAGTTTCTTCTGGTGTTGTCTTGTTGTTCTTTATTTTTTTATATATATTCTTACACTGGTGTCTGCCTATGACTTCAGTGGTTCATAATTAGACAGCTCCTAGTCAGTTGTGGCTAGAGGGCTTGTGTGTCTCCTATCTGCTCTGAGCAAGAAGTCTGTTCAATCTCTGACTCTGCTCTGAACAAGGGTCTTGAATTCAAAGTCCTCAGTCCTTGTCTGATGCAGCAATTTGCTCTGGAGATGGGGCCCAGTCAGCCAAGGTCTCTTCTTTTAGGGGCCCCTCACAGTGTTATCCCATGTTTTAAATGTATATTGGATAAAATATCACAATTTCTTTAAGCTTTATTTTCTCTACTTTGTTGCTTTACAATATATGATCTCTGGATTCTCTCTGGTAATATTAGAGCAGCATTGAAAGCCTGTTAAGAAAAAGGTATTGCCTCCTAGACAAGAGAATGAAATCTGCCTTCAAGTGAGGACATGCCAGTGTTTTCTGTCATAATTGGTCCAGTTGTGTTAGCTAATCACCTGGCTCTCAGACCACCACCTAAAGAAACAGATACCTTTAAGCCATTCTAAAAGGGTAAGAGGAATAGTTATCCTTTTAATGAGATAGTATTTTTTGCTTTCCCAAATTGATGCCCCTAGTGAAGTCTCTGACAGAGCCATAAACATACAGCTTTCTAATTTTTCCCACATTTGAGTTAACGACAAAGTGTAACTTATTATTTTCTTTTTTCCCCCCATACACACCTCCCCTAAGGACTGGGGCTTCTTTTACACTTTCACCTTTACTCTTTATTTGAAGCTGTTTTTCCTTCTACATGTCTCTTTTTCTACCAAGTGGCTGGTCTCCCAGTCTCTGTACTCACTCAATTCAGGCACCATGGCTTTCCCCCTTCTCTTTTCCATTCCTCTGCTGCATCCAGCTGACGAGATTCACAACTTTCCTGTCTGAATTGTCTCCTCCAAACTTTAATAACATAGTTTTGCAGCTCTCATAGGAGTCTGTTCTGGAATTCTTAGATAACAAACCAAAAACCCTAAGAGTTTATTTCCCGGTATCAAGATTTGTCTTTGTCACTTGTTTTCTTCCATATGATATGGCATAAAATTAAATCTCTCTCTCTCTCTCTCTCTCTCTCTCTCTCTCTCTCTCTCTCTCTCTCTGTCTTTCTCTCTGTCTCTGTGTGTATGTGAATTTTTAGCATATTTTCTTTTGCTTAATAACTCTTGTTTGTACTTTAAATATTATTGGGGTATGTTGTATGTATGTGTGTGTCCCCACATGCATGTGTGTGTCACCCTCTGTCTTTATTTCTCTTCACTTTATTAGGTTGACACTGGTAAGCACCTTCATAGTTAATGTGTGTGTGTATACATGTGCGTGCACTTGAACCTCACTGTTTAGACTGAACTGTCGATCTGAAAAGCACCAAAGGTCTGCTTATTTAGATGCTCCCCAAGTACTGGGATTATAGGCATGTGTTGATATGGACAGATTTTTTATATGAATGGTGGGAATCCAAACATAGGTATTACATAGCAAGGACCATAAATCATCCTCATGGTTCTTATTATAAATGCCAGTACTTACTTACCAAACCAGGATGTCCTGATATAATCAGGAGAAACTAAAACCATGCCAAATTGGAGGTCCTAGCAAGACTGAGGCAGAGACAAGTTTGGTGCTAGCAATCAGACTTGTTTTGTCCTTATCAGAAAAGGAATATAATGGCAGTGCCAAAAATATGCAGTTGTAGTTGCCAGGCTAGAACTACATTCGCAAGCTATACAGGGTAAACAAGATTAAGGTCTACTCCTAATTAGTTAGCCCCATTTCTATTTGCTTTACTGACTTACAAGGAACAAAAGATACAAAAAACCTACATGCTTTACTACTTAAGGAAGTACCTTAAAGGCACACAGTGCCCCAGGAGCCATAGAATATAACCTGAAAAACCTAAGACACTGCCTGTAAAGGCAGCTGAAAAAGGTAAACTTCATGGTTTCTCTACACCTTGTAACAATTATTTTTAATTGTTATGTGTCTGGTGAATCATACATCTTTTTTCATCAAGATTTTTTGTGACATCTTTTCCTAATTCTTCCATTCATGTCATTTGTATATGCACATGATTCTGAGCAGATACTGCTCCCAGATGCTACTCACAAGGCTCCTATCAGAGAGCACCCTCCACAATTAGTTTAGATTTTAGGAATTTCTATCAGCTCTTCTTTTTCCTGGGGAGAAACAGCTGACAAGCATATCTTTTGTCATCCATTTATTTATTTATTTGTTTGTTTATTCATACATGAGAGGTTAGTTGGTATGCCCTACCAGCTCAAAATACCATCTTCTCTTGCCTCAAAGTAGTCACACTTTATCAGACCTGTCAATCTGAAAAGTAACAAATTATGTCCTAATTATTTTCACATCCATAAAATAAAATTGGGCATTGATTACTTTTCTTTCTAGATAGGACATGAGAGAGTTGGAATATTCCATATACTCATTCTGCATTTCAGAAAATGGAAGATAATGACATTGATAGCTTCAGGTGTAACCTCAGATTTTGCTACAGTAAAGTAGAGAATAAAAATTAACTGTGCAGAAGCTAGTTTTTTGTGAGTGATTTCAGAAACATAGAGTCCTAGAAGTGTGTCCTCTCAGACCCCCTCCCTCTTTTATTTTGGTTGAAACTAAGGACTTTACCACCTGACACCTGTCAGATTGGCTAAGATAAAAGACACAGATGACAGCCTATGCTAAAGAGGGTGTGGCACAAGGGGAACACTCCTCTATTGTTGGGGGGAGTGTAAGATTGTTCAGCCACTCTGGAATGCAGTATGTCGATTTCTCAGAAAACTGAGAATCAATCTCCCCAAGGATCCAGCAATACCACTTCTGGGTGCACAGTCACAGTCCAAAGGCATTAGCTCAACCATGTTCATAGTAGCATTATTTGTAAAAGCAAGAACCTGGAAACAACCTAGATGCCCCTCAACTGAAGAATGGATAAACAAACTGTGGTACATCTACACAATGGAGTACTACTCAGCAGTAAGAAAAACTGATATCCTAAAATTTGCAAGGAAATGGATGGATTTGGAGAATATCCTCCTGAGCGAAGTATCACAAACCCAGAAAGATAAGCAAGAGATGTACTCACTCATTAGTGGACTCTAAACAAAACAAAACAAAATAAAAAAAAAAAAGCCAAGCATGCCCAAGCTGCAAACCACAACCACTGAACAGCTTGGGATCAGAAACCTTGATCCCACTCCCCCTAGAGGAACACCTGACTCAGTTTGGTGTTAGTGGGAGAAAACTGGATCTGCCAGGAGTAGGGGCTGAACTAAGAAATATCGGGACCTTGGGACCTTGGGATTGCCTGGGGGGGGTGTTGGGGAGATGTGGAGATGAAAGAATGACTTGATCAGGTGGGAGGGGGAAGGCACCTTGATTAAGAATGTACAAGGATAGAAAATGTGACTTCTTTGTTCATAATTTAAAAAAAAAAGAAAAAGAAACTAAGAACTTCTTCCTAATCTTCTGGTACCACACTCATACATGAATCTATGAAAAGTTGATCTTTACATCAAAGTTACCTTGGTGAGTATAGTGATGTGTTTATTGTCTTGTGGACTTTCGATGAATTGATGATGCATCTAGGTGAGTTTCTCTGTGAACTTTTCCTGAAACAATGTGCTTGTGGGAGACATGGGGTTCAGAGCTTACAGGTTAGATACCTCATAGGGTCCTACAGCAAGGTGGGAAGTAGAGAAGGAAAGTCCAAGGAGCTTACAGGCTAGAAATGTTAATGTGCATTGCACTGCAAAATGGCAATCAGTAGAGAAATCCTGTCTCAAACAAGTGGGAAACCAGCACACACACACACACACACACACACACACACACACACACACACACACAGAGTAATGATTTAACAATGTATTTAGAATTAATAGCAAGCCAGTTTGAGTATACTACAACTTAAGTCATTATTAATAATATTTAGCTCATCACATCCCTCACAAATTACATTTTCTCATATATCATTTAGCAATACAGCTTTTAGTCTTTTAAATTATATGCCAGATTTTAAAGTGATGGATTTGCTACCACTATAATATTCAGGATTCTGTTTTCTTGTTTTTTCTTAACATTATCAGAGATCTTTCTACTTTTAATTATTTTGTCCTAATATCAGCCATGGATACTGTTCCCAGGCATATTTTATAAAGCATGTCTATGTCTTGAAACACATGTTGCTTTCATTATCTAAACCCTTTACTTTTTGTTTCTGGAAAGGCAATTTTGCCAGTGTATTTGTTTGACAGTCTTTCCTTTATCACTTTGAGTCTTTATTATACTTTATTCCTGCATTTTAATATATATACTGAGAAATTTACTGATGATCTTAAGCAAATTCCTTGGCATTTATCATTCACTTTTTGTTGAATGTGTAGATTTTGACTACCATGTCTTTAGATCCACTCTACCTGTACTCATTTGACATTATTTAATTCAGGTATCTATTTCCACTTCAACTTTGGAAATATATTGACTATTATTTCATTCAATAATCTCTCCTCTATTTTCTCTCTGTCCACAAAGCTTGCTACAGTGAGCTTATTGATCTGCTTGATGGTGATTTATGAACCCATTAGGTTTTCTTTTTTCTGCTTTTTTAAACTAATAGTTTGAATAACTGTCTACATTGATTCTATCATTGGATAAAGAAAGATAACAATTAAAACCTCTGTACTATTATCCATTCAGGTACAGTATTTTTCATTTATAGAACATTCCTCTATACCTGCCTATGCCTCTTTGATTATTCCCGTATTCTCTCTTAGTGGTTCTTAATCTCCCTAATGCTATGACTCTTTAATAAAATCCCTCTTGTTATGGTGACTCCAATTGTAAAATGATTTTGTTGTCACTTCATAACTCTAATTTTGCTCCTGCTATGAGTCATAATGTAAATATCTGTTAAGCAGGATATCTGATATGTGACCTGCAATGGGGTCATAACTCACAGGTTGAGAATTACTGCTCTAATCTGTTTCTTTTTTTCTTACTTTTTATGTATTCTATAGTTAATTGTAGTTTGTTGGGCTTCCTTTAGTTGTGTATTTCCAATTTTAATAGAAGTTTTATAAGTAACTGTCGTTTTAAGGGTCAATTTATTGATACACATTTTATTCCAGTGATTGGGCCATATTTATGACTTGGTCATATAAAATATTTATTATATTTATTCAACTGAGAAAAACAAGTCTCCAAGACTGTAAGGACATTCAGGGAAAAACTTTAATTACCTACTCAAGGCAAGGACTCTTTGGCTTCTCATGGTCTCTGTGGATATTCATCTGTTATAAGATTGCATGTGTGTGTGTGTGTGTGTGTGTGTGTGTGTGTGTGTGTGTAAATGTGTATGTGGTTACCCAGTGACAAATGTTTATGAATGTCTTTTCTAGAGTTACAATCTGCTGTTCCTTCTGTTGTCCTTCAGAACTATAGCTTCTCTGTTAGCACAGCATGCCAGTGTCCCATGTATGCTGATAGCAGATATATACTGACTCCAATGAGACAGGAATGGGACATTTGGACAGCCTGTTGATTTCTAGTCCTCAGAAAACTGGCTCTATATGTACTTTTATCCTTCATACCTGAGGCATAAACTTGTGGTGAATGTTTTCTCCTGGTTGCAGCAATTCACAGTGGCTCAAGCAGGATGTACTGATAAACTCTTAAATGCTTCTTCTTTTCTTCTTCATCTTCTTCTTTTTCCTCCTTTTTCTTTATCTTCTTTTCCTCATTTTTCTTCTTCTAATAACATTTTATTTTTAAATTCCATTTATATGTGTGGACACCTGCAGAGGCCAGAAGAATTTCAGTAAATTTCTCATTTGATGCTGGACCTGGAGCTATAGACAGTAGTGAACTGACTGACGGGGAGCTTGGACCTGAACTCAGCTCCTCTGGGAAAGCAGGAAGTGCTGTTAATCACTCAGCCATCTTTCTGGTTCCTCAGCAATGCTCCATAATCTTCTCAATGTAGCCATTAGAGTCTTCGAGATGCTCTGACTTCTAAATTCATTTCTGAAGTTATCAAAGAACTTTTCTGGTCATAGAGAAGTTGTGATATTATGCAGGAGAATGGATTCTATTTTGCTGATGTAATTTCTTTAAATGTTTAGACTTTTAACTATTTATTATTACAGAACATTACATTCTCATTTATAAGGCATAAGAAACATGTACAGAACAATTTGTAATTATTCTTTGTTTTAGTATTTTCCCTTCAATGTTTTTTTCTATGAATCTTAAACCTTGCTATCTTACTGTGTAAATAAGTTTTACTTAACATCCTATCCAATTCATTCTTCATAAAACAATAAAGTACTCATAGAATCACTTGAACTTTTGTGATACTCAGATCTATGAATATTTCATAGTTTATTTGAGAATTTTCTAATCTTGAATCATTTTAATATTTTCTTTTTCTGGTAGTGTCACTAAAAACAGTGAACATCACTGATTATGTTTCTTCACCTAACTTCAACATAATCTAGCCAAGGAACTAAAAGTACAGAGTTTAAATAAAACTATTTTGATGTCAAGTGCATGACTTTGGATAATTTTCTTCTGTCCTTTATCTGAGTTCTTGTATGTCAAATATAGTTATAGATTATAAAATTCATAATATCTGAGCTTGTTTTAGGTTAGTAAAAACTTTTTTGCTGCTACTTCTCTAGAAGGAGGATTTTGAAATGCTTTTAGGCTATGAATTTGGAGGTAAGTTTACTTAATTATGAGCATTAAATAATACTCAGAATACAGCATATATCTTACAGAGATGTCCCTTAGTGTGTGTGTGTGTGTGTGTGTGTGTGTGTGTGTGTGTGTGTGTGTGTCTGTTTGTTGCTGTTTGTGTGTATGTGTGCAGGCATACTCATGTGTATATAGGTAGTTCTGTGTGTCCATATGTGTATAGAGGCTAGAGGAAAACCTTAGATGCTGTTTCTTAGTGATATCATATACTGTGTAATTTTATGTTGAGAGAAGGTGTCTCACTAGCCTGTGAGTTTATCCATTAGGTCAAAATGACAGGCCCATGAGCCTCGGGAACACACTTGCCTCCATTGCCTTTTTCTTTGGATTCTAAAAACATGAATGCCACATGAACTTTTTGTATTGTGGTTCTTGGACTTGAACTCATGTTCTTACCCCTACAAAGCAAGCATTCAACTGATTGAACTATCTATCTCCATAATGGTTCTTAAAATGTTAGGCATTAAAAGTAAAAGAAATATTGACATATTTCTTAAATTCCAAATAACTTGAGCCTGTTGTAGTTAGATGTCATCTTTTGGTTGTGGAGAATAGTATATATTTATCTTTACCAATCACAGTTATTCAAACAGGAGCAGTTAGTGTTAAGCCTCTACCCATGGAATTGTTAAGGCTATACCACTGAAGAATGAGACCTACGATTTCTTTTCTCCTTATAACCTATAAGCACTGCAGCTGAGTTTTTTTGCTTGAGAGTTAGTTTACTTTTTCCTGTCACTATTTTTTTCAGATATAGAACAAATCTAGCATCTTTTTTCAAGTGTCTGTGATATTTGAGAAATGAACAGGCAGAGTTAGGACAAAGCTTATGAACGAAGAATAAGTCTTCCTATTTACAAGTGAGATTAATTTAACTTCATGTGATTTGTTTAATAATGACCACTTCTCTGCAAATTTGAGGCTCTGTGTCTTCATTCCAGTGAACACTGACATAGTATTGTTAAGAGTAATGCACAAGAAACAGGTCTGAGCTGAAGTAATGCTGTGGATAATGGTGAATAATTTATCCATTTTAGAAATAATATTTTACAGAACTACAAACTACAAGTAAAAATTGATAGAATCTGAATAAGTAATTAGGGTTGGGATGGTAGAACAGTGGGAAAAATCCTAAAGGGCGCTTATTAAAGCTCAGCAACCTTTAACTCCAGTGCTGTGGGGATCAAGACAGGAGGATCATTAGGCTTGTTGACTACTAGTTTAGTTCTAAGTTTTTTGAGAGAACTTGCCTTAAAATAAAAAGGTTCAGAGTAAGAAAGCAGAAAGGCTGATGTCTGTCTCTAGCCTTCACATGACAACTAGAGACTGGATGTCTTCAATATTATACACCAAGTGCTTATACACCAGACTCCTACATTCACATACTCACATTCACACATTATCAAATAAATTATTCAAAAAATTTAAAAGTAAATAATTAAAGGCACCAATAATTTCCACTGGGGTGTTGGCATATGTATGTAATTTGGAGAATAAAGTTATCTTGAGTGTTAAGTACATGCAGGTAAGAGAATAAGATCACATAAGAAAGACAGATTTTTTCTTTCTTTTTTTTTTTTAATGATCTCAAGAAAGTTCTCCTTCTGTATTTATTAATCTATAACTCCTTCACCAAGTATCTGATGATAGGCTTTGTGGTGCTGAGCAGTAAGATTATCAATCCAGAGAAAAGTTAAGTATGTTTCTGGTGGATTGGAAAGACAAGTTAGAACCAACTTGTAGCTTAACATATAGTTAAAGTGACATTTACATTCTTCTTCTGTATCTTTTGCACTCTTCCATTTCAACCAATAATGATCTAGAATTCCATGAAGAAAAAAATGCATTTAAAAATCATTTGTTAAAAAGCTGATGGAGGGCTGGAGAGATAACATAGAGGTTAAGAGCGCTGGCTGCGCTTCCAGAGGTATTGGGTTCAATTCTCAGCAACAACATGGTGACTCACAACCATCAATTTTGAGATCTGGTGGCATCTTCTGTATACTGTATACATAACAAATATTTTTTTAAGCTAATGGAATGAATTCATCATCCACTGAGGCAAGTTAGGTGTGGTGCTATTTGGAAAAGCAATATAGAGTCTGTACAACAGGAAGATGAACTTAAAATTGGGCTGAGGCACAATTCAGATAAGACAAACAATATTTCTCATGGTTGTGAATGCATATTTTAACATAGTCTTCAAACCAAGGCCCAATATATACATGTTTTCCTTACTATTCTATCTTGCTTGTAGATAAAATTCAAGCTAAATTTATTTCATCCAATAACCCATAATTCATTTATTGTATATAATTAGGTAGGGTAGCCAAAGTGTTAGATACCTAGCATCTCTTTTCCCCTTCAAGCACCATCTTGTCTCAGACCTGCTCAATTTCAGGGATGTGAGAGATGAGATTCTTTTGTGGTGGTGTAGCTGTAGACCCTGGTATCACTCATCAACTCTTTATCATCCCATGTTTGGCTTCTGATTTCCTTCAACTATCTTATCTTCTCAAGTTATGTATGGATATATCAGGAAGAAATAAGTTAATTGTTAAGAGTAATTTTAAAACACTGCCATTTGTTAGGACTTAGTGAGAAATATTAAATTATTCCTTTAAAATTATAGATGATTGAGAATTGAATCTGATTAAATTTTCAAAGATTGTTGAGAGAACCTTTAGATGTTAGTATTTCTCCTTAAAAATTTGATTTCCTACTGAAATGTTCATGTTAACTCTTAATGATCAAAATTTACCCAAAAGAGAAAGAAAATGTTACAACAAACAATGAATAGTAAGTTCACCAATGATAGATGAATATAAACTAGATTATGCATTTTAGCCTTTTAAATGAACAACAATGTTGGGACCTTTTATCTTCACTTACTATTAATGAAACCAGAAACTATTCTTGTTCAACATGGTTAATAAGTATACATACTAATTACTTCTTCCACAGTAAACATCTGAGAAAAGCAGGCAGGGATGGAAGGGAGAAAAAAGGGAAGAAAGGATGAAGAGAAGGAAGAGAGGGAGGGGAGGGGAAATAAACAAGAAGGATGATGAGAACAATAAGCACCACAGGAAGTTAAACCTGGTAAGGCCATGATATCTGATTCACCTATCATGATATGTGATTTAAAAAAAAGGCTGTCTTAGGCAAAGCTGAGGTGATGACATCAGTGGCAAAGCACTGCCCTTCACAAATACAAAGACCTGAGTTCAATTCCTATAACCCACATTAAAAAAGCAAAAGTAGAGGCACACTTGTAATTCCAGCTCTGGTCATTAGAGATGGGGAAGCATTACCTCACTTCACTAAAGGAACCTGATAATATTTCCCTTTCTTAGGGAGCATGGCTTGAAAATACATAACACACAAAACTCCTCAAATACACACTTACTTCACCCTATATTTATAAAGTTCAAGTTTTTACCACCAACATGATAAAAGGAAATCCAAAAAAGTCAATGTGCATATTTTACTGTTCACCCCAGTCTCATGAAGTTAACTGAATATCATGTGACACCAGAAAGGTGAGTGCTTTGGGAATCAGACACAAGCATTCTGTACAGTGGCCTCTTCACAGAGCACATGGTGCAGGAACAATGAATCCTTGAGGATGAAACTATTAGTTAAAAGAACTCAAGCAACCTAGAGAAGTTTTCTTAAATGATGGAAAAACTACAGCAACATCTTACGACTACAGATAAAAAAAGTTATCTTAGGCAAATCTAGGGTGATGACACCAGTGGCAAAGCACTGCCCTTCACACATGCAAAGACCTGAGCTCAATTTCCATAATCCACATTTAAAAGGCAGAAGTGGAGACACACTTGTAATTCCAGCTCTGGTGATTAGAGACAAGCTAATTCTGGAGACTTTCTGGCAAGTCAGTTTAGTCTAATCACTAAGTTCCAAACCATAAAGAGACTCTGACTCAAGGTATCGAAATAGTGACCTGAGGATGACACCTAACATTGAGTTCTGGTTTCCAAATAAACATATATGCATGTGCACATGTGCACACCCACATAAATACACATACACATGCACATCCAGATAAGATGCCATAACTTTTACAATAAATGTGTTTCAAGTGCTCTATGATACAGAGGAAACATCAGAAATTATAATGCAATTTTAAAAACTGTGAAAAAGTACTCAAGCAGATACAAATGCAAGGCATATGGAAATTTAAAATATAACCATGTATACTAAAACTCTTTTGTAGATAAATTAAATACTAGAGAGAAATAGTAAACTTTAATATAAGTTTGGAGAAATTTCTCTGAACCACTCCTAACCCTGAATCTTTTCTTCACTAAATCTTTTGAGTGAAGTCTGTTGTGCAGTGTGACACTTTCATTAGAACCAAGTCTAATTGCAATAATTTTCACCACAGCTGGAGTACAGCAGATCTAAAACACAGTCCCTTGGGAAACTTTTCCTAGCAAAGCTGAGTTGGTACATTCCAGGGACCTGAGCAGAGCTGTAACACTTCTCCTGAGCAAAGCAGAATGGAGCATAGCTGTAAGACTTTTCTGGAGCAAAGTCAAGCACAGCCATCAAAACTGTAACCCCTTCACTGGGAAAAACCTCTACTGCTGAAATAGAGTCATTACACTTGCATTGGGGAAACGTTCCCTGTAGCAGATCTGTAAGTTGCTGCTCTTACAGTGACTCCATGGCAGTTCTTGTCTCCTAACTGCTAGGATACCTTTTCATTTGTGCTGCAATGCTTACATAAACAGTTCCTAGGAACAAGGTGTTCAAATTTTGTGTCTATAAGTTTACTATTTGAGGAAGAAAACTAACTTGATAATGGTACATGTATATGGGCTACAGAGCTTAGATGGGTGGCATTGATTTAAGAAGTTTTTTTCTCCTTAGGATTCCCTGGTATATGGATCTACATAATTCTTTCTATGTAGCATCTCTAATGTCAAACTGAAGCTAGATTCACAGAATGAATATGATTGTGCTCATGGCTCTTTTTTAAATTTTTAAAAAAAATTGAAAAGGATTGCTACTAGTTTTTTGGAAGATAGAAGCTATATTTGTATGTCTCCATGTGGGTTTATGAAAGTGTATGCAGTGCCTATGTGGGAAAGAAGAGGTGGTTAATCCTAGAGCTAGGTTTTTAGGTGGTTGTGAGCCATATGACCTGGTTACTGAGAAATGAACTCATGTTCTCCACAAAAGTACTTTTTACTGTTGACAGTACAATAAAATTTATTGTCAGTATCTTAGCAAGAATGATTCATGAAGTGTATATGAAGCCAACAACACAGAAAAAAACTGCAAGAAGCAACTTTCACTGGAAAGAGAAAATTAGCAAATAACATTTAGCAGAACAAGTGTGAGAATTAATATTTGTGAAAAACAAATGAAACTTTAAGTTTATTCAATACATGTAACAGGAGGAAATCAAGAAAATTATGGAGCTAATATTTATAAGTTATGTATAATTATTAAGCCATTACTCCTATTTCAAGATGTTCGGGGAATGCTTTCTGGCATTCTAATTAAGTTTTCAACACATATAAGTGTACAAAAACTCAGAATAGAGATCACATTTTAACCTTATAATATAAACTCCCTAGACACAATGGGAAAATAAGTAGAGGGGAGTATTTTTACTGAGAAAATGCCCTACCCAGTTGTATCCTAGCATATGTGGGCAAATTAGAGAGGAAAATTTTGTAGGAGACCAGGAGTCCAGAGGAAATTTTAAGTTTGCTTTTTGGTTCTCAATTAGCAGCTCAACACTGATTCATTTGCATTACATGCCAATAGAATGTACATTTCTATACAGCTAAACTTTTTCTGGAGAAAAGAGAATAAAGTCTGAGCAGGGCTCAACTTTGAAGACACCAGGGTGATCCTAATAGGTACAGATATTTCTGTCTCTATACAACACTCTCACACATGCAGAAATAAAAACAACAAACAGAGGAGCTCTTAGAAATGGGCAGCCCCTCTGGTATACATACAAAAAATTACAATATATGTTGCAAAAACTGACAACATAATCATGTAATATTAATAAATAAGTGTCCTTGCCGACATAGTAGGATGTTCCTTATATCAATTGTGAACATGTATCCATTAGAAACAATTATTTAGTCCAAGGGGGTAGACTCATCAGCTATTATCTACTGATGCTGATATAACAAGCTCCTAATTTTATTGCTATCAGTAACTTTTATGTTTCTTGTCTGTGTAGGTATATCTTGTCTAGAATCAACTCATTGGGTGTCTTCAGGACTGCTTTACATAATTCTCATTGTCTCCAAAGCTACAGCTGCATGATAGATTCAAGAAGCCAGCCCTGATGTATGCATGCATAGACAGCTTTGGTTGTATAATGGCCAGTAACATTCTGTAACAATTAATCTGGACTGTTGATTTTTTTGGATCTGGAATCAGCTAAAAGGCTCACCTCTGTGAAAGTCTGTGAGGGCATTTTCAGGAAGAAATAATTGGTAGGAAACTATCTCTGAGAATAGGTAGTACCCTCTTGCAGTGACCCAAATAGAGAGAGGTCCAAGCAAGAACAACACTGCTTGCCTGCCTTTGTTTATTAGTAGTGAGTGAGTCTGCAATGTTGTTTCTGCTCCATTCTTTGTTAACAATGTATGGGGACTTCTGAGGCATTCATTTCTGTAGAGTGTACAGCTACCAAATTCTCAGTCTCTCTAGCATGCAGATAGCCATTGTTGGAGTATTCACTATTCACTCCCTACCATGAAAGCCAGTAAAGCCAGTTTGATAGATCCCCATAATATGTGTGTGTGTGTGTGTGTGTGTATGTGTGTGTGTGTGTGTGCGCGCGCGTGCATAATTTAAGTTTAGAATTTAAAATTTCTATATATGTAAAAATAGAATTTGCATGCAGTGAGGAAAACTATGTAAGTGGAGGAAGCATTTTAAATACACAATCACTGATAATTTTAGAATTGTGTAAAATAACAGCTTATTTGATGAGGATTATAGAAAGCTACTCAGTTAAGTAGAAGTTAACATTCACAAACGTAATATTCAATTCTTTTTTGACAAAGATTTATATAGGTATGTATGGCCTAGAATTTGTTATATGTCAAAAATGACCATGAGCTTGTGATCTTTCTGTGTTCACC
Organism: Sigmodon hispidus; assembly: GCA_004025045.1. NCBI lineage: Eukaryota > Metazoa > Chordata > Mammalia > Rodentia > Cricetidae > Sigmodon > Sigmodon hispidus. The sequence goes on along the minus strand of PVIH01020104.1, from coordinate 10,183 downwards.
TCCTAATATTTAGAATAACAGGCCTGCCTCTATCGTAGCTGATTTATGCAGTGTTGGAGATCAACCACAGAGCTTCATGTATGCAAAGCAAACACTTGAACAACTGAGTTACATACTCAGTGTATATATTTAAATTTGCACAGGCCAATTCTGATATGTCTCATGGATGGAATTGAATTGTCTGGTGCACTAGAAATACTAAGGCAATGTTTTTTTTTTTTTTTTTTTTTTAAAAAAAAAAAAAAAACATTGAAAATAGACTTTTTTCTTCAGTTTCACATCATAATAAATTTTCATTTAAAATGAAAAGAAATTATGTTATAGTATTTCAAGAAGTTTTACCAGTTTTATTGCTTAATAGTTTTTACAGTTCTAGCAATGAAATTGGTCTTAAAGAAAAATAAATGTTAGACAAAACACAATTGAATTAATAAGTACATCTGTGAAAATCTTTGCATGTACATGGTTGTAATTTAAAGCGATTTCAAAGTGGGTGTTTGTGTGTGTATTAAATATCAACTTGAAGCATTTAAATATTCACAATATAGTACTTACAGTTTCAGAGATGTTATGGGTCTGGGATCATTTAGAGATTTACCAACCTGATTGAAATTTTGATTTTACTAAAATAGCGGTCTTTTATAAAATAACTGGTTAGGATCAAACCAGAGAGTGTTATCTAGGTAATGCCTTGACTATAATTACTCTAAAGATTGTAAAATAAAAATTCACAAAATTATAATTTGAGAAAGTCAAATTAACTCATATTCTTTCTCAGTGATGTCAAGACTTGATTTTGTAAAGACGCCTAACAGGTGCCTCAGCCGTTATGAAATTTTGAATTTTGTATGAAGTGAAACTTTAGCCATTAGCCTATTGGATCTTGTGTCCCATTGTAGTGGTATATTTTATATTTAATAAAATCAGCCTTAAATATCAGAGAACAGAATTACTCACAGTCAAGCCATGAGGTTTAGAAAGTGGTGACTCACATCTCTAATCTGGTCAGAGGGAATGACTAGTTGGTGACCCATGTCTTTATTCCTTTCAGTCAGAAGGCTTAAACCTTTAAATACTTTTGAGAGTTCAAGGCCTAACAACCAAATAGTAGTAGCAAACATCTTTAATCCTAACATTAGGATTTTGGTGCAGAGTTGAACTCAGAACTAAAACAACTGGTCAAGGAAGATATTTAAGGCAGGCATGGGCAGATATTCAGGAATTATGTAGTGGCAACCAGCAAGGCAGAGGACTCTTAAAGATAGCATTTACCCTGCTCAGCCTGTGAAGTTGGCTGGGTGGAAATTGACTGTGGTGTGTTTTCTCTCTCTCTCTGATTGAATATTTATTAAGTATAAAATACATCTCCACACCCATTACCTTGCAAGAATAGTTAAGGCAGTGAAATATGTTTTTCTACAATCAGCAGTATATAAGTATAGCCCAGCACTAAAGAGGCAGAGACAGGCAGATCTCTGTGAGTTTGAGGTCAGCATGTTCCAGAAAAAGCAAATTCCAGGAAGCCAAAGGTACATAAAGAGAAACAGTCTCAAAAAATAAAAACAAACAAAAAGAAAAACATACATACAAACAATAAATATTTCAACAAGACCAGGCTTGGGCTACTCTTGGGCTAGCAGACTGGGTACTTTCAAGGTAGGAGCAACTTACTCATGGCATATAAGCTAAGAAAAGGTAAAAAGAAGGAGGAAGAAGGAGAAAACAAACATTTTGTGGGTTAGTGCTTAGGGAGTTGCTAAGTAATTAAGGTGTTTGTCTAGCAAACATAAATACCTGAGTTTAATTCTCAGTCCAGGCTCCCTACATAGAGCCAGCTATAGTATAGAGTACTTGTAATCACAGAGCTGATAAAGTAGAGACAAATAGGTCTATGCATGCTTTTGGTTTCATTTGGTTGCCCACCCAGCCTATTCAAGTTGGTTCATTCCTTGATGGTGAAATATTCCATCTTACAAAACAATGAACAGAGTTCCTGAGGAATGAAACCAAAAGTTGTCTTCTCATATCTGTGGGCATGAAAATACACATGTGCATATACCTGTATTTCCATGTGTATGAGATATGTACATTTGAGCACACCGCACATACATGTATATATGTATGTGTCTACTCTCATACAAATGAAACCTTGTTATTTATTATCAACAACAACAAAAAAAAAAACAAAACTGCAAGATCTTTTGCTAGCACAGAGATGCTTGAATGCTAGGGAATCTGAATGATTCATGGCTGTTCCTTAGACATGTGACTAACTCCTACCATTGATTTGTCTATGTACAGCCCAAGGTGCAACAGTTATTTTCAGCAGCTACATAATCATTACCATTAACCTTAGAATCTTGCCATCACAGACTTCCCTTGATCCAACCCTTTTTGGGTAATGACAGCCCAGAATTACATGTGCGTTGATATATTCCTTAGGAGTAAAGCATACTCATCTCTTTTCTGTCATTATTATTTCCAAGCATCAAGAATGGAAAAGGAAGAAAAGAAGATACATGGAAGTTATAAAAATGACTCCAGCTCATGACATAATCTGTCTCTGGCCCTATAGATGGCATATACAGTGCAGGACTTGGGGGCTTTCAAGCCCAATTCAATGTCACTGTAGCATTTTAGTCCTCTGGGTTTCTGCTTCTACTTCATCAGATGCACAAAGGTCTTTGTGAGCTCAATTAAGATTGTTTATACACTTTTCATTGATTAACCATCTTTCCTATACTCTCTCCTCATTAGAATGATAATAACAGGGCTCAGGTCACAAAAGTCAAAAAAACAGGTGAGTGATTTGTCTACCAGATGAATCCCACACTCTGTAGATTCAGATTCCTCCAAATCCATGCAACATGTCAACCTTACAATTCACCCCATGGCTAACTTCAACCCCAATACCAGACAAAAACTAAAAGGAAATAATGGATATAACTAACATAGGTTGTATATCAAGTAGACTTAAAGATACCTACAAAACATTTTCCCAAACACACAAAAAAATATAACTTCTTCTAAGCACCTCAAAGAACACTCACAAAGCAAGTCTTAACAGATGCAAGAAAACTGACATAACCCACTGTATCCTCTCAGACCAGGATGGATTAATGCTGGATATGAACAGCAACAGAAGCACCAGATACTCCACTAAAATGAAAAACTTAAAAGAAATGGACAACTTTGTGGACAGGCACTACTTACCAAAATTAAATCAAGATCAATTAAATGACCTAAACAGAAGTTTAACACCAAAGGAAATTAAAGCTGTTATTAAAGTCTCCCAAATAAAAGAAAGCCCCAAACCAGATGATTTCAGTGCAGAATTCCACCAGAAATTCAAAGAAGAATTATACCAATACTCCTCAAATTGTTCCATATAGCAGAAACTAAAGGGAATATTGTCAAACTCTTTTTATGATGCTACAAGCACTGTGTAAATAGGCCATTCAAAGATGCAATGCAACAAAGAAAGAGAATTACAAACCAATCTACCTCATGAACACTGATGCAAAAATATGCAATAAAATTCTAGCAAAACAAATCCAACAACATATTAAAAAAAAACATCCACCATGACCATGTAGGCTTCATCCTAGAGATGCAGGAATGGTTCAACGTACAAAAAACTGTAAATGTCATCCATCATATACACAAACTAAATGAAAAATCCCACATGATCATCTCCTTAGATGTTGAAAAAGGCTTTGACAAAATCCAACACTCCTTCATGATAAAAGTTCTGGAGAGACCAGGAATACAGGAAAAATATCTAAATATGATAAAGGTGATTTTTAACAAGCTGACAGCTAACATCAAACTAAATTAAAAAAAAAAAAGCAATCTCACTAAAATGAACAAAACAAGTCTATCCTCTCTCCCCTTATCTATTCAATACAGTTTTAGCTAAAGTAGTGAGAGAACAAATAGTGATTAAGGGGATACAAATTAGAAAAGAAAGAAGTCAAACTACCTTTATTTGCAAGTGATATGCTTGTATACATATGTGACCCCCAAAATTGTACAAAGGAACCCATACAGCTGAGAAACACTTTCAGCGATGTAACTGAAGAGTTCAAGATTAACTCAAAAAATCAATGGCTCTTCTATACACTAAGAATAAAAGGTCTGAAAAAGAAATAAGGAAATCATCACCTTATATAATTGCTACACATAGCATTAAATACCTTGGAATAACTCTAACCAAAGAAATACCAGAAATTATTTGACAAAAGCTTTAAATCACTGAAGAAAGAAATTGTAGAAGATATCAGAAAGAAAAGATCTCATGCTCTAGAATAGAGAGGATAAATATATTAATGATTACAATTTTAAGAAAAGCAATCTACAGAATAAATGCAATTCCCATCAAAATCCCAACTCAGCGTTTTTGCAGAACTTTAAAGAAAAATACTCAACTTCATATTGAATAACAGAAAACCCAGGATTGCCAAAACAATCTTACTCAATAAAAGAAATTTAGGAGGCATCACCATCCCTGACTTCAAGCTGTACTCTAGAGTTACACTAATAATAACAGCCTGGTATTGGCATAAAAAGAGACATGTGGTTCAATGTAATCAAATCACAGACTCCGATCTTAACCCACACACCTATCAACATCTGATTTTTGACAAAGAGGCCAAAAATAATCAATGATAAGAAGATAGTATATCCAACAAATAGTGTTGGCATGACTTGATGGTAGATTTTAGAAGAAGAAAAATAGATCCATACCTATCACACTACACAATACTTAAGTTGAAGTAGATTAAAAATGTCATCATAAGCTAAGCTACACTGAACTTGATAGAATAGAAAGTGGGACATTCCCTCCAATGTCTTGGCATAGGTGACCACTTACTAAATATAATACCAGTATCACAGATAGTAAAAACAGCAATTAATAAATGGGACCTCCTAAAACTGAGATGCTTCTGTAAAGTGAAGAACATTATCAATAAGGCAAAATAACAGCCTACAGAATTAAAAAATATCTTTACCAACCCTACATCTGACAGAGGACTGATCTTTAAAATATATAGAGAACCCGAAAGAGTACAGCCGAAAAACTTATAAGCCAATTAAAACAGGGATTTAGACCTAAAAATGTAATTCTCAACAGAAGAATTATAAATGGCTGAAAGACACTTAAAATTGCCCAACATCTTTAGCCATCAGAGAAATGCAAATCAAAATAACTTTAAGATACCATTTTTCATCTGTCAGAATGACTAAGATCAAAAATAGAGATGACAGCCTTTGTGGAGAGGTTGCTGAGCAAGGGAAATACTCCTCGATTGTTGGTGGAAGTGTAAACTTGTACAGCCACTCTGGAATGCAGTATGACAGTTCCTCAGAAAACTGGGAATCAATCTCCCCAAGGATCTAGCAATACCACTTCTGGGTGTATACTCGAAAGATGTACATTCACATTCCAAAGGCATTAGCTCAACTGTGTTCATAGCAGCATTATTTGTAACAGCAAGAACATGGAAACAACCTAGATGCCCCTCAACTGAAGAATGGATTAAGAAACTATGGTACATTTACACAATGGAGTACTACTCAGCAGTAAGAAAAAATGATATCCTAAAATTTGCAGGCAAATTGATGGATTTGGAAAATATTCTCCTGAGTGAAGTATCACAAACCCAGAAAGATAGACATGAGATATACTCATTCATAAGTGGATATTAGACAAGAAGCAAAGAACACTGAAGCTGCAAACCACAACCACTGGACAGCTTATGATCAGAACAAACTTTAGAAATTTCCCTAGAAAGACCAAATAGAGAAGATCTCCTTGGCAAATTGGGATCATAATGGGTTGCTACCAAGAATAGCTGGGAACAAATCATGAGAGAAGGAGATGGTTATGAACAAAGAGAGAGAAAAGGAGATGGATATCTTGATAGAAGAAGCCAATGTGGAGGTGGAAAGAAACTGGTACTAAGGAAACATACAATAGTTCAGAATGTTTTTGGTTAGGTCTTCAACTAATAGTAGAGGAGGTGCCTATAGAGTACTTCCCCTATAATCAAATGAATAACCACCCTAAGTGTCATCACAGAATCTATATTCAACAAAAATAAATGTGGAGGCAGAAATCCATGGCTGAGCACTGGGCAGAGCTTCTGGTCCAGCTGACAGCAGGGGAGGACAGTCTATAAGAGCAAAGGGATAGGGATTATGAGGAGTCCCACAGAGATGGCTGGCTGGAGCCTTCTGGGGGAGCTCACTGAATCAAGAACAGCCCTCCAGGGGTAGTCAAATGTCAATGGCCATGGGTAGTATGTGGAGCCTGTGTACATGAGCAGGTTCCTTGGAAACCATTCCCTGCAGAGGACTGCCTAACCCAGTCTTGATATTGGGATGAGGAAATTGGACATGGTTGCTGTTGTGCCATGCTGAGTTGAGCCATGCTGAGCTGACTTCCTTCTCTTTGGGAGCAGGGGATTTGGGGATGGAAAGGAGTAGATTGAGAGCTGACTGGGAGAAATAGGGAGGAGGGAAAAGAGTGGTAAGCAGGGGATATATGAGAAAATATTTCTATAAATAAAAGAAGAGGAAAAATGGGCTATTTCCTTAATAGACAACATTTACCAAAGTCAAACAAGATAAGATAAAAAAAATATAATAGATATATAAACTTTGAAGAAATCGAAGCAGTTGTAGCAGGATTATATTGTTACATTGTAAATAATTGTCACACCTATTGATTTAATAAAAGTGTTGATTAGCTGAAGACAGACAAGCAGTGTGGGCAGGGCCACCAGACTAAAAAAAACTCTGGGAACAGAAAAAATAAAGCAGAGAACCCAGAGAGACATCAAGGAGACAAAACAATGAGTTGCCAGCATATGCAGAGGAAAGAAGTTGAAATGCTGCTTCAAAATAAGGTCTCGAGCCACATGACTGAACAAGATAAGAATCATGGGTTAGATTAAAAGCTAACTAGGAATATGCCAGAGTCACAGGCTGATCAGCATGAAATTGGTATAAGTGTATGTGTGTTTCTGTGGGACTGTGGTCTGTAGGTCTGGATCCCAAGCTGGACAGCCCAGAGACATAATGCTATATGCAATCATTTAAAGTTTACCAACCAAAAAAATCTCAGGACTGGAGAGTTTTAATACAGAATTCTAACAGTTTTTCAAAGTAGATCTAATACCAATATTACTGCTATCATTATTTGCTGATAATATTATAGTATACATAAGTGACCCAAAAAATTCTACCAGGGGACACATATATTTGATAAACACCTTTAGAAAAGAGGCTAGGTACAATATTGACTGAAAAAATGCAGTTGTTCTATATACACATGACTAGCAGACTAAAAAAAAAATAAAAAAAATACCTTTTACAATAGCCACAAATAATAAAAATATCTTACAGTAACTCTAACCAAACAATTATTAACTGAATGACCTGTATGATAAAAAAAAACTATGTCTCTGAAGAAGTTGAAGATAATATCATAAGATGGAGAGATCTCCCATGTGCATAGATCAGTAGGACTAATATAGGAAAATTTCCATCATACCCAAAGCAATCAACATATTCAAGGAAATATCCATCAAAGTTCCAACACAATTATTTATAGACTTTGAAAATGTAATGTTTAACTTCACAAAATTTCAAAATCCAAGATAAATAAAACAATTTTGTACAATAAAAGAATATCTGGAGCTATCATTATCCTCGATTTTAAACTCTACTACAGAGCTTTAGTAATAAAAAAATCTATATAATATTGGCATAAAAAGAGACAGGCTGACAAATGGAATTAAATCAATGACCCACATTTAAATACACACACCTATTAAAAACCTGATTTTTGATAAAGAAGACAAAAATATAGAATATAAAAAAGAAAGCATCTTCAATAAATATGATGGGCTAACTGGAGGTAATCATGTAGAAGACTGCAAATAGATCCAAATCTATCACTTTGTATAAAACTCAAGTCCAAGTGATCACAAACCTCAGCAGAAAGCCAGATACACCAAACCTGATAGAAAAGAAAGTGGGGAATATCCTTTAATGCATTAGCACAGGAGACAACTTCCTAACCAGAACACAATTAATAATCAGGATCAGCAACTAATGGAACCATGAAGCTGAAAAGCTTCTTAAAGACAAAGGACACAGTCAATAGAACAGAACAGCAGACTACAACATAGAAAAATATTTCCACCAACCCCACAACTGACAGGGGCTAATATTCAAAATACATAAATAACTCAAGGAATTAGACATCAATAAACTAACTCAACTAAAAATGGAGTACAAATTAAAAAAGGTTATTATCAACAGAGCAAACCAAAATGACTAAGAGACACTGAAAGAAATTTTCTATATCCTTAGCCATAGTAGAAATAAAATCAAGAATAGTTTGAGATCCCATCTTACTCCTGTCAAAATGACTAAGAAAAAATTCACAAGTGTGAAAGCTCATGCTAGTGAGGATATGGAGCAAGGAGAACACTTCTCTACTTTTGGTGGGAGTGCAAACTTATACATCCACATTGGAAATCATTATGGTCGTTTCTCAGAAAATTGGGAATAGATGTATCTAAAGATCTCCCTATACCACTCCTGAGAATGTACCAAAAGGACACTTTATCTTATCACAAATTGACGTACTCAACTGTGTTCATAGCAATGTTATTCACAATAGCCAGAAACTAGAAACAACCTACTTGTTCCTCAACTGAAGAATGGATAAATAAAATGTTGTACATTTAGACAATAAAGTATTCCTCAGCTGTTAAAAAGAATGATATCATAATATTTAAAGACACATAAATGGAACTTAAAAAGATTATCTTTAATGACCACAGTTTAGACTATTATCATTAGTGGAGAAGCCTACCCTGGTAATCATATTGGTGTATAGTCCCAATTGTCACCATAGAGCCTTCACATAGTAATTGATAGAAGCAAATGCAAAGATCAATAGTCAAGCACAAGGCTGAGCTCAGGAGTCCACTTGAAGAGAGAGAAAAGGGATTATCTATTGCGGTAAAAACCCGCCCTGAGATATGTTTTAAACAGGGTTTATTTGGTGAAAATCGCTTACAAAACAGAGCCGGTTTTAAGAGAAGATGACAGGATGAGATTGCAGCGCGCTGGAGCCTTTCTAAGGAAGATTCTTCATCTCCACACCGTACATCTGAACTCCCGGGCAGTTGGAGCGAACTGCGCACTTGGTCGGGGAAGTCTCGTGAGAGAATGACGACTTCCTGTCCTGGTCCCCTCCCTCGAAGGTCTACTTCCAGAATCCTTTTCAGTTAACCACACCCCGCTCGATCGTTCACATATATAGTTCCTGATTTCCCGCTACATCTCCCCGTTTTGTCTAAATAGGAAGGTTCTAAACTAGGTATAAAACTACATACTATAGGGATCATCATAAGACAGTGTCTGGGAAAGAGAAAGGTACTAACATAAGTGAGGTCAAACCACTGCTAACAAACAACAACTACAAAGTACAATTTAATATCTAAAATGTTGATACGAGAAAATGCACAGGGATTGCTTTAAGGCTGTTTATCTTAAACAATAGAGTTCTAACACTTGAGTGTCTTTGCTGAAATGTGAAGTAATAACAATCTCAACTATCTAATCTTCAACACCATCAAGACCTGAGAAGGAAAATATATATCTAAAGTTGGAAGCATGAAGTAACTTCCAGAATTTAGGAGAAGACAACGTCAGTTAACTACCTGGACAGTCATCCACCACTTCTCTGTATAGCAGGAACATCCACCCTTGTGGCTACTGGCCTAGGATATCTGACAAGTTTCCATAGAAGCAGGGTATTTTTTGGTAGGACCATCTTATCCTGTCTAGGCAGGCTTCAGCAGTCTCTATCCTTCATCCTGCAGGTCCATTTCGGACAGTGAGCATGCTGACAGCAGTGGGCGCAAGTGCAGTCCTTTGCCCCTCAGGCCATTATTCACCAAGCAAGACAATCTCTTTGCAAGATGTCTGTGATGCTCAACACCACCTTGAGAAAGGAATGGTGATGCCAGGAGTTGTCATGTCTCTCAAGGCCAAATTTGAGATAACAAAATCTTGAATGCCATATTCTCTCGGTCTATGAAGTGGTTGAAGACACCTATCTATTGGGTGTATTCTAACATGTTTCCGAAAAAGCTGAGTA
>PVIH01020103.1:0-33433 GCA_004025045.1 Sigmodon hispidus | reverse complement strand
GAAACACCCTGGACTGACCCTTCAAACCCCAGTCCAACTATAGGAACACCTGACTCACTCTTGAGGAAGGGGGGAAAGAACTGGATTTGGCCAGAAGTGGAGACTGATCTAAGCATTATTGGGTCAGTGGGACCATAGGACTGTCTGCTCCCTGCCCAGGGAGGGGATGGGCAGTTGCAGAGAAGAAAAATGACCAGATGTGTTGGGAGGGGGAAGAGACCTTAAATAAGGATATATAGGGAAAGCTGAACACAAAGAAAATATATGTGTAGCAATCTTATTTGTATTTCTACCCTTGATAAGCCATGCTTATGATTCTTATCCTCTTTATAGTTATTGTTAACTCTTCTGCATTTTGAATTCTTTTTACTGTTTTTTTTTGATAAATACAAAATAAAGAAGGAAAAAAAACAGAAAAAAAAACAGAAAAAAACAGAAAAAAAAATAGACATTAAAAAAACTTCATGTAAAATTTACTTTGTGGCAACAGTTAGCCACCAGACAAAAAACTGTTCTAGTATTGACTGCTTGATAATATGCTGTATAAACTAGACATACAAGTTCAATAAAAAAGTGACCTCTAAATGTGGGCAAAACAAACAAACAAAAAAAACAAAAACAAAAACAAAGAATATGCTCCTTCCTAGTAGACAAAGAACCAAGAATAAAACAAGAGAGGCTTTATGAGACACAGAGATAGCCATAACACACTGCAACAAGATCAGCTCCCTGAGATATAGACAAATTCTACATTGATCCTAGGAAGCAATAGGCAAACGTCATTGCAAGAATACATGTAATAACATAAAGAACAATATGACACTACCAAAATTTGGTAGTTTTATAACAAGACTTGAACAGGACAATGTAGAAGAAAACAATTTTTAAAACAATTATACAAAGATAATAGAAGCCATGAAAGAGGAAATAAAAATGTCCATTAGCAAAATAGAAGAAAAGACAAAGAAAAATTTGGAATATATCAACAAATCCCTGACAGAAAATAAAGAAAAACAAGAAAAAACCAAATAGGCAAAGATAATAGTTCAAGATTTTAAAAATGAAATAGAATCAATTAAAAAGACACAAGCTATTGATGTTGGGGCAAGGAAAGTGGATCTGCCAGGAGTGGATGCTGAACTAAGCCATATTGGGACCTTGGGACCTCCTGCCCTTGCTGGGGAGGAGATGGGGAGATGGGGAGAAGAGAGAGTGACTGGGAGGGGGTGGGAGGGGGAAGGGACCTTGAACAAGGATATACACAGATAGAAAATGTGACTTGAGTCATAATGAAAAAAGGAAAAAAAAACCCCTCACTCATATATTTCAAAATTTGAAAAAAACATACTCAATATATTACACTATTCTATGCCAGTTGTTATTAAACCATATAATTTACATTTAAGAAAAAGTATATAATGACTTTTAATATCATAATACTCAACGAATTTCAGAATTTAAGATTGTTGACTGTGTGAGATTGGGGTAATTTCACTTGAAAAAATATGAAAGTTTACAACAAAATTTATTTAGATTTAAAAAAAGCATTGTGTGTCCTTCATTTAGAATGATGTTTTTAAAATAAGATCCATTTTGTAATTTATCCTGCCTATATTTATTTTTTCCATTACAGGTTGGATGCCCAAAGAAATGACACTGTGCTAGGGGCACTAGATGGCAACTCTATTCCTATAGTGGTAATTATATTCCTCATTACTTGGAAGGTTGCCTGCAAGCTTTTTCCACAATAGAGCCACGTTTTTTCCCCATTTGTAATGCTTACATATTATGTAAGAAGATTATCCTATAATGATCTTCAATCAAACACCCTCTTATCTGCCTTGTCATTAACTATTAATTCTTCCTAAATCAGCCACTACAATGGTAATTCTTAAGTGGTTATTTTTGTTTGCTTGCTTGCTTATATCATTCCTTCTATAATGGTTTGCTTTCTACTGAAGGGAAGAGGTTGAAATTTACTACTATTTAAAAAAATTAAATTTTTTCAGAATGAACTCAAAAATAAGTTACTATATTATTTAAGATGTTCTCTAATATTCTTTCGGAAATATCCCTTTCTTTGGTCACTTCCTTAATTTTAAACACAGTTAAAAACATTCAGAAACATCTTGTACTTTCCCTGTTCTAATCATAGTACAGCATTTTAAAAAGACTTCTTACATCCTTTGAGAGTAGCATGAGATCCATCAACTCATTGTCCTTCAGCAGAAAAAATAATTATGCATATATAATGTGAACACATCATAGTTATTATGACATATATCCCTCTTTCTCTCTCTCTCTCTCTCTCTCTCTCTCTCTCTCTCTCTCTCTCTCTCTCTCTCTCTGTGCATGCATGTCTTCTTTGTGTATCTGTCTATCTGACTGGCTGCATGGCTGTCTGTGTCTTGGCTGCATGGCTGTCTTTGTCTTTCTACTTCAACAAACTCTTGAGCATATATCAATGTTGCAGGAGTTCGGATTGTAAGGAAAGAGACTCAGAGCCAAATATCTGGCAAAGGCTGAAATATCAGAGAGGAAACACCACAGTCAATTCTCACCCAACTGTCTTCTAGCTTCCTCAGATTCGTTCCTGGTCGCTTCTACCTCTGTGCTGTTTTCCTTCACTGCCTTAAATACCCTTCTTGCCAGCTGTATCCCATCCAGGTTACGATTCAGGGCAGGAACTTCTCTATTTGGTAGCCAGTCTTGACCTCACAGAAACACAGAAAATTCTGTCTCAGGGGTTATGGGATTAAGGCTTAGGTCACCACTCAGGGCTTTCCCTGTGCTGGGATTAAAGGTGTGTGTCATTGAATCCCAGGTATTTGTCCTTGTACTCAAAAATCAAGAAATTCCTGAGCTGTCAGCCTATGGTTTGATTGTGTATAATCTCTCAATATTTCAGGTTTTATTAAAAATGCAACATAGCACCACATATCAGCACCTCCAATTCAGATCCAACCTCTCAAGAACCTTATATTTCTTGCTTTCTATATTTTCAATGACTGCTTTGTTAGTGGAAAATATAAGTACCTTTATTCTTAATGGTTTATTGATATAGTCAACATCCTTGCATATAAACCTTCTCTGTACTATGCTGATGAGCTTCCCAGTTTACAGTCCCATTGCTCCTTTTTCATCCTTGCTACCTTCAAACTTTGTTATATTATCATATCCAAGAGAATGGAGTATATAAGGAAGGTGAATTTGTTAACTGTTTTTCAATAATTTACATGCATTTGTTCTATTTTCTGAAGGTAAATAATCATGTCCATGAATAAAAAAATTAAATTTTTCTAATATTGATACTTTCTTTTCTTAGCTTTTTCTGCTTATACTAGAATGTACTTGAAGAGAGAAAACTTATCTCAAGAAACCCCATTTTGCATTCTAGTAGCTATTTTATAAAAAGGTAAAATAAAGTTTAGTTTCTCATTTCTAGCAAGGAGGGTGCTGCCCAGGTCTGGGAGAAGAATAGTCATGTCTGATCAGTCTTGGGAAAAGAACATGTCCTAAAAAAATAGACCTAGCAGGGAGCCTCCCCAGTTCTGAGAGAATACCTGTCCAGCTCTGGGAGATCAGCCAAGACATCAACTCAGGTTTGGGAAAGGAATAGATTCTCACTTGACTAGTTATGGAGAAAAACAGCCACTACAGGTAAGGCCCCGGTAGGGTCCAAAGATACTTTGGGGCAGAAAGACCCTAAGGACGAGCCAATCAGTAGCACATCAGCACTGTACCCCCAAGCAACCAACTGTGTTATAGCTTTTTCCTATAAAAAAATAAAAAAGCCCTTGCTAAGGGCACCAGCTACTTCCTACTCTGTTCTCACAGAAGCTTGAAGTATGCTCCCTGCCTGTCCTGTATTATGCTGCCAATAAACCTTGCTGTTTGCATTCCGGACATTTCTGGCTTCAGTGGTCTCTCTGTGGGTCAACCTCTGGACACAACAGTACTGAAATAAATAAGAGAGGTGTTAATAGACCTGATTGTTTTATTCTTGGTGTTGATATACTTCTCTAGTTTCTCACCAATAAGCAGGATAACAGAGAAGTCTAAAATTTTCACCTTATTTTAATTCTAGTGATGATCTGCTTTAGTTAATCATAAATAATAAATTTTTATAAAATTAATGTTATTAGATTATTGTGAGATCTTATTTAATAAAATGAGTGTTAAATTACATTAATATATTTTTGCAATATTTAATCCTTTAAAAATATTTCAGTATAAAACTCCTCATTTTGTTTTATTTTTGTCTTCTAATGGGGTTATGTCCCCTATTTGTTAACATTTAATTTGATATTTTTCATTGGTACTAATAATTAAGAATTGACTATCATTTCTCAATTTTGGTATTTGCTGTTCTTTTTTTCTTCCTCTTTGTTCTGGAACATATTAAATCATTTAAATGCTTTTTCTTTTAAATTCTAGTAGAACTAGAAACTTAAGATGCTGGAATTCATAAATACATAAAAGGTTTAAAAGATAACTGTGATGATATTTATTAAAATTAGCCTGGACCATCAGAGGACAGACACATTGCTCCAGCCTTTTGTTTTTGATTTGGTTTTTGTTTGTTTGTTTGTTTGTTTGTTTGTTTGTTTTTTGAGACAGGGCTTTCTCTGTAACAGTTCTTGCTGTCCTGGAACTTGCTTTGTAAAGCAGGCTGGGCTTGAACTCACAGAGATATTCCTGCCTCTGCCTCTCAAGTCCTGCGGCTAATGGCTTATGTATGTATTATCACATATAACTATTTAAACCAATAGCAATAGTATATTTTTGTGATATTAAAAATTTTAGATATTTCTCTACATTCAAAATAAACAAAAATTCTTAAAGGGTAGTAGCTTTACCTATGTTAATTTTATTGCTACACATAGTGTATATGTGTAAATTGTATTACAACCTTTGAATCAAAGATTCTAACATAATTAAATTAATATAATAAAATAATTACCTTAATTTAATTAAATAATAATTTAAAATAATAAAAATTGCAAAAAATAACATAGAAAAACAAGTCTTTTCTTAGCCATTTTGGTCTAAGAAATCTTTCCTTAATTCTTTAGTGAGGTAGAAATTAAAAATAATATTTGAATTTCAAACAGTAGTATTATAGGAGAAAATCATTTGTTAATCATATCTAGCCATGCATGAATTATTCAAGGATACAATAATGACTGACCTAGCAAGAAATGTTTATGAGTGCTGTAGTGACATGAATGCTGTAGGAGTAACCAACACTTTCTTCTTGGATTTAATTCCCATGTGACAGATGGAAACCCATTCTTAGCACCATTATGAGACCAAGACCTTGTGCATAAAAAAGTCATAGGGAAGAACCTACTGTTATGATTCTACTAAATAAACTTAGTATTAAATCATTCCTAATGATTCACCACTATAACAATAGATCAATGCACCTTTCAACTTTTATCTGAGAAGCTTCTTTTTACAGTAGAGAGAGATTAACACAGAGACCTGAAACTGGCCGAAACACAGGGAATGGGAGACTGAAGAATTCTTGGTCATAAAAGGAACTCATGTATTACAACTTTCCTACCAAGAATGAGAGATCATTTAGGAAGAAGAGGTAGAAAATACCTAAAAGCCAGAGAAGTTAGATGACTACATGAAACCATGTCTTCTGAACGTAATAGAGTCGTTAAACATATGAATTCACAACAACTGTAATAGCATGTACAAGCTCAAGCTTGACAAAAATCCAAGTATAAAGATAGAAGATGGACACAAAGTTCTGTCCCTACCTCAAAAAATATTGAAAATTTATGATTTTTGGATGGAAAAGGGTCAGTTTTCTTCAGGAAATCAACCACATTCCATTGGAAGGCTACACACCCAATTATATATTGACAACATTGAACTTGATGGGTGTGGTAGTTTCAATGAAAATATCTTCCATATGATCATAAGTAGTGGCATTATTTGAAAGGATTAGAATGTGTGGCCTCCTTGGAGTAGATGTGGCTTTATTGGAGGAAGCATGCCACTGAGTATGCTTTGAGGGTTCAGAAACACAAGCTAGGCCCAATGGCACACTGTCTCTTCCTATTGCCTGCTTATACAGATGTAAAACTATCAACTACCTCTCCAGCACCACATTTGCCTGCATGCCATTCTGCTTCTTGACATGACAATATTGGACTATACCTCTGAAACTATAAACTAGCCCCAAGTTTAAATGTTTCTTTATTAAGAGTTGAACATGAGGCTGAACTTAAGGACTGATGCTCAAGAAAGGGAGGAAGGATTGTAGGAACCAGTGGGGTCAAGGACATCACAAGATAACCATCTGAATCAACTAACTTGGATTCACAGGAGAACACAGAGACTGAACCTACATCCGGGGATACTACATGAAACCAATCTAGGCCCTCTACATATATGTGACAGTTGTATAACTTGGTCTTCTTCAGGGAGCTGTCTTCAACACTTTTGTCTGTTTTGGGGAAAATATTGTTCATACTGGGTCACATTGCCCAGTCTTAAACCAAGGGGAAGTACTTAGTATTACTTCAACTTAATATGACATGCTGTGTTGATATCCACAGAAAGCCTACCTTTTTCAGAATAGAAATGGAGAAGGATAGGATTGGGGGCACAGAGGGGAGGTGGAGGGAAGAGATGGAGAAGAAAAGAAGAAGGAGAAACTGCAGAGAGGCTGTAAAATAAACAAAATTTTAAAATTTAGACAAAAAAAGTTACCATGATCTTGGATTCTCTTCACAACAATACAAACAATAAGACAGTGATTTGTTTTAAAGACTACATACATTTTGGTAGGGAGATTTTGGAGGAAGTGAAAGGGGTTGGTTACCCTCAAAACATTGCAAACTTCTTAAAGAGCCAATAAACAGAGTCTTTAAATGTTGCAAAAATTATTCATTTGTTTACCAAATAAAATCCTTAATTTTGTTGAATACAAAAAATAATACACATCTAGAATAACTAAAAAAAAAGAGCTTCAAAATATGTGTGATTTCTCATGTGTAATTATATTTACATAAATGAAAATTCAACATTTAAAAAGAAATATATATTATAACTGCTTAAAAATTATAGAAGAGGGACAAATTTTTTCTACAGAAACACAAGAATATATGAGCTGAAACCTAAAATACTGCTGGTGTAAACTAAGGCAGAATTTAAAATATGAAAGATACTCTGTGTTCAGAGACCAGAAAACTTCATAGTGTTGAGGTAATAAAGCCCCTTAAAATAATATAAATCTTTAATGAAATCATGTTTGGCAGTTTTGGAGAAATTGAGTTATTACATTTTAAATTAGTATTAAAAATGCTTGGAAGTGTATCTGAATAGTTAAACATTAAGCTGCAGCTATCATACACTGATTTGAAACCCACTGTACATCTATACTACTAAAAAAGTGTGAAGGCAAACATAAAGGCCAAAAGTGAAGAATGGAGATCACAGAAAACTATCCTTACTTCTCATAAATTAATGTTTGGCAAGATTCCAAGGCTGTTCAATGATAAAAGAGTGATGGCCTTCAACAAACTGGTGCTGCAAAAGTAGCACATCTACTTTCAAAAGAATGAAGCTGAATTCTTTCTGTATCCTTTTTTTTAACATTTAATCAAAATGAATTCAACATTTAAACTTAAAAAACTTTCAGAATGAAATTGTATGTATAAAACTATTTGTCATTAGTTTATATATATATATATAATAGATGGAAAATAGATAGATAATTCAATTAAAATATTAGACCAAGTGCTTCAATGGCTATTTATCTAGAGAAACTACCAAAGAGGCCAAAAGAAACATGGAAATATACTAACATCATTAATAATTAGGAAAATGCAAATCAAAATCACAGTGAGATAACATTTCACATTTACTAAGCCTGTTTTTTTTTATTTTTTTATAAATCACAGAAAATAGTAAGGATTGGCAAGGATATAAAGAAACTTGAACCTTTGAACTGCTGTAAGTTGTTGGTTGGAAATGTAATGTAAAGTGGTGCAGCTGCTGTGGATAATGGTTTGTTTGGGTCTTCCTCCTAAAGTTAACATAGAATTTGCAATTAACCCCCCAAAATTGCATTTGTGTGCATGTCCAATTAAGCAAATTGGAAACATAAGCTTAAACAGATACTTTTATGCTAATATTCATAGTAGCATTAGCCACAATATTGAAAAGATGAAAACAACCTAAGTATTTTTCATAAATTGAAAGGTAAACATTATAACAAATATGAATAAAGTTCCTGAAAATCATAAGGACATACCTTATAAATTTGTTTCAATAAATTGAAGATTCTGAAAAAAACTGATAAGTTTTTAGATAGCAAAATTAAACCTAAACTCAATGAATGTTTTGAACAAATGCATACTTTGTAACCTTGAAATATTTGAAATACTAATAAATAATCTATACTACTAATAAAAAACAGCAATAAAAGAAACAAACACAAGAAAATATGGAGGTACTTCAGAATTCTATTATAACTTAAAAACTAAGACAAATACATATCATATAATTCCATAAAACTTAAAACAAACAAAGCCTTTAAAAGTTACAAAGCCAGTGAAACTCTGATATTAATCATAGTATTTTTTCTTTTTTAAAATTTATATATATACATATATATATTATTTGATATTTTTACATCATGCACCCCATCAAACTCAGATATCAGACCTCTCAGAATCATGTTGGTCAAATGCTCATATACATGAGGCCTGTCCTGGAGTATTTGATATTTCCAAAGTCACTTCATTGGAGAACACTGATTTTCCTTCTTCCAGTAGGCATTAATTATACTTCACTTGTTAACCTTTGCCCTAGTGGATAGATTTTCATTTATTCATTCATTCAGTCAATCATTTGTTGTGGGAGGTTTTTGGACCAGACTTTCTGGTCTTGGACAAGAAGTTTGACTGACAGTCTGGCAGTCTGACAGACCCACAGAATCACACAGGAGCTTATATTATTTTTACGCTGATCAGCCTAGGGCCCAGGCATATTGCTAGCTAACTAACACATGTTCACCCATGCACCTTGATATCTTTTCTCAGAGCAGCATTTCAGCTTCTTTCATCTATATCTGCTGCCGTCTTCTCCTTGTGCCTCTGTCACATCCCTGTGGCATCTGTGTGGTGGTTCTGTGGCTTCTCTACTCTGAGATGCTCCCGAATTTTCTTAGCCTAGTAGCCCCACCCACACTTCCTGTCTGCCTTTAGCCAATCAGCTTTTATGAAACCCATAGGCAGGACAAATATTTACAATGACAAGGAACAGTAGCAACAGAACATAATCCTACTACAGTTATTCTCTCTTTAATTTCTTAAAAAATATAATGCAGTAAAATATAATAAGTTAAATCAAAAACTGTCACATCAATGTTGATCAAGACCAACCAACAGAAGGAATAGAGTGATATGGGATGTCTTCCTGTACTCTGTGAATTATCATTAGAAAGTAAAGGAACTGTTTTGGCCTATGGCAGGCAGCCCAGTCAGGTGGGAAATCCATGCATAGATAAAGGGGAAGAAGGATAGAGTCATGAGAGATGCCACTGAGAGATGGCAAGATGTAAAGAAATTCAGGTAGACCACGAGGCACATGGCAAAACATAGATTAATAAAAGTGGGCTGAGTTATAAGAGTGAGAAATCAATAAGCCTGAGCCATAAGCTGAATAGTTTGTAATTAATATAAGCCTTTGTGCAATTGTAGACTAAGCAGCTGCGAGTGGTCTGGACCTGAGGACTAGCCCAGTGCAGAAACTGTTACTACAAAAGAGCCTGAAATAAGACACAAGAATCAGAGATCCAATTATTTTCACAATCTGGAATCCCATAAAAACATCAAACTGGAAGCCATAATATCAGTGCAGAAGACCTGGTACAGATACATGCTGGCCCTTTGTATACTGGTTCAGTCTCTATAAATTCATATAGACATTGTTCATGTTGATTTAAAAGGCCTTGTTCTTCTGGTGTCCTCCATCTCCTCTGGCTCTTACACTCTTTCTGCCTTCTATTCTGCAAGGGTTCCTGAGCTCTGAGGGAGGAATTTGATGGAGATATCCCATTTAAGACTGAGTGTTCCAATGTCTCTCACTCTCTATATAATCTCTGACTGTGGGTCTCTATATTTGCTCCCACGTGCTGCAAGAAGAAGCATCTCTGATGATGGCTGAATAAATAATTTATGAATACAGCAAAATATTATTAGGAGTCATTTTATCACTACATTTTTTAGATTATAATTATTTGGTTTTGCCCTAGGTACTAGGCAATCTTCTCTCAGATTCTTGGTCATCCAAACCATGTCAAGTATGGGTTCCATTTCATGGAATCAGCTTTAAGTCAGATTAGTTATTGTTTGGTTATTCTACAAGCTTTGTGACACTATTACCCTGGCATATTTTGCAGGTAGTACAGTTCTGTATACAAAGGTTTTATGGCTGGCTTTGTGCTTATGTTTTTCTTTTGATAATGTGCAGGGTACCCTCCTATACTAAAGACACTGAAATGTAAGGGTGAAGGCTCCATGTGAGCACCAGGTTGACATTTTTATGTTCAATGAGTTGCTAGATACTGTATTGAGCAACGGGGCCTTGCTGTCAGTTTGTGTAGTGCAATCTGTAGTCTTAAAAAAAGCCTGGGTTTGGATATTCTCATGGGGCCCTTTGACTAACAGCTTAATTAGATGTAACTGATTCCTAGGACTAAAAGGTTCATTTGGTGACAAGAAATGGTCAACTTGGACTCCGTTGCCTGTAGAAACTGGTGATTTCATTTGGATATACAAGCATATATTTTAGGAAGTTTTTACTGTGTATTAGCCTTCTAAAATAGTTCAGAGTTTAAAAGTATTTTTTGCTTTTGCAGAAGTCCAGAGTTCAGTGCTCATCACCCACATCAAGTGGATTACAACTGCTTGTAACTATAGTTCCAGGCCATGTAATACCTTCTTCTTAGACACTTGCATGCATATGTTGCATATAATCATTTTTAAACTACTGAAGATTACAGCCCACACGTGCTAGGGTAAGTAACCTAACCCTGAGAAATACCCTTAAGTCATTAAGTTAAGATATTTTTTTGTGCAGCAGAGGACAGTATTCATATATAAAAGTGTTGCACCCTAAACTGGTATCTGAAGATTTTATATATATAATTTTGATTATATAATAAGTTATGTGGTATTTGCCTTTCTGTGTTTGGTTTATTTCATTTAACATAATGACCTTCTGGCTTATGCAGATTGCAACAAGTGACAAAATCTGTAAAGCAGAATAGTTCATAGTCTATATGTACATGGTCTACATGCTGGATATTTTAACTAATGCTCCAATGAACCTGGCACTGAAGCTATCTCTCCAGCTTACTGATTCTATTTTTTTGGGGGGAGCTACATGATTCAGAGTAAGATTGTTGTTCTTTATAATTTTTTAAATTAAAACATATTTGCATCATTTTACCCCTTCCCTTTCCTCTCTCCAACCTCTATCATGAAACCTGCCTTATTATCCTCCAAATTCAAATTCATGGCCTTCTAATCTTTATTTGTTGAAATATATATTTCTGAATATATAAATCAAACTGACAAAATCTGTATAAAGTTACCTATATGTATATTATTTCAGGACTGACCACCTGATACTGAATTATTAATTATGTGGGGGGTGCCCTTCTTGCCAAGAAGACAGTTCTTTGTAGGTGAAGACTATTTCTTTAGCTGAGAGCAGGTCCTTAGTTGCCTGTAGTTTTTGTCTAGGGAAGTCCAGGAAGAGTTCCCCTTATGTGTTAGCATGCCCCTTGTTTCCATTCTGTTTTCAAGTGTGACATACACACCTTGGCAGTCACCAACAGCTTCCTAATTATACTTACAACCTGCTCAACAAAAGAGAGTTCATAACTGGTACTGGAAACCTGTCTAGTTGTACAGGGCTACTGAAGTCATGGATATTAGAGAAGAATCATAACCACAACTTTACTAAACCAATATAACTCCTAATTGCATTGCAAATATTTATCTTATACCTACAGATAAGGGTAGCTCTCAGCCCCTAGAAGAGAAATTTCTCCTTGCAATAGACAGAAACTATTGCAGAAAGCCACAGACAATCAAAATGCAGAGAAAAATAGTTCATGTGGTGTTCAGTCCCCATGTACAATACGAATCCCACACCTAAGGTTCAGAATCATAGAAAAGGAAGGATCTAGAAGATTTTTGAAAGTGTGAAAGGAGCAGGAAGCTTGCTGTGAGATTATATCTCCTACATAATTCCATTTTTAGAATTTTGAGTAATATAAATTCTGTTTTTCATAATAATTCTGCTCATTAATACTCTTATTGCTAACACTGGATGGGTAGCTTTGCTTTCCTTTACATTCTTTCCAACACTTGCCATATTTTGTATGTTTAACAGTATCTCATTATAGATTACATTTAAATCTTCCTAATGATTTTGAATGGTGAGCATTTTCATATACCTATTTGTCACTTGATTGCCTTACTTTAAGAAATGTTTACTCCAGTTTTTGAGCATTTTAAAATCAGCTTCTTACATTTTTCTATTGAATTCTACTTGTGGCTTCTAATATAACTTGAATAAGAACACCTTATAATGTAAGTGATTTGCAAGCATTCTACCCATTGTATGGCCTGCCATTTTACTCTATTTAAAATAGTATAGAT
This sequence comes from Sigmodon hispidus, assembly GCA_004025045.1. Classification (NCBI taxonomy): domain Eukaryota; kingdom Metazoa; phylum Chordata; class Mammalia; order Rodentia; family Cricetidae; genus Sigmodon; species Sigmodon hispidus. Next base: position 20,732 of record PVIH01020103.1, on the reverse strand, counting down.
GTTGTAGACTTTATCAAAGAAACAATTTGGGTCTAGTCCTCCAAATTTGATATCCAGATATTTTGCAATTTCCACAGCTGTGACAACTAAATTTGTTTTGAAGGTCTACCTAGGTTTCACAATTTCCAACTTACTATTGTGATGATATATTGCATATTAAATAAAATTAGTCTGAAATATCAGAGGACAGAACCATCACTCCAGCCTTATTTTTGAGACAGGGTTTTCTGGGTTAAGCCTTGGCTATCCTGGAACTTTCTTTGTAGACCAGGCTGGCTTCAAATTCACGGAGATCCTTCTGCCTCCCAATTGCTGGGAGTGATGGTGTGTGCTACCACTGCCTGGCTGTTATAAGTGCTTCTTAGTTATGGGATTAAAGGTGTGGATCACCACTCCCTGACCTTCAAGGCTTGAAGGTGGGTGATTGTATCGTCTGATAATCCAGACTAATTTTATTAAATATATAATATATCACTATATACTATGCTTTCTCATTCTAGCTTGTGTACAAGTTAGATTTACTATCTGCACATGCTAAGTTTCTGTGTTAATTCCATACAAGTACTAACTTGTGCATCATACTTCAGAATTTGGGACTATGCTGGCATTTTCAGCCTTTATTGGCTTCTTTTCCCAAACCTGCATAGCTGAATCTCCATAGAACCATACAGATTCTACCAAATTTTGTTAACTAAAGACGCTCCTTTTCTTGCTCTGGTCTCAAACCACTTTCTGCTTCAACCCCTTTCACACCATTTGTTTTGTTTGCTGCCAGCATCCTTTAGAGACTTCTATATTTCTTAGTATTGCAGTGGTGACCCTGAAGCCATGAAACATGACAGTAACCAAGTCAATTCCCTTCCCTGGAGCCCTTTCTGTCTCTGAAGGGATTTCAATTTAATCCCAATGAATGAGTCATTATTTAATTAATACAAGCTTAAGTGAAGGCCCTGCCTGGTGACCTTTACAAGGTAATGGGGATAATTCTTTCCTACCACAAAATTTTCTCCTTTCTGTTTGCATCTTTGAAATAGCTTGTACTTCTAGGGGTCTGATATAGGTAGCTGTTCCCTGAAGTTTACATGCATAAATTCTCTTTGAACAGAAGGTACCTTAAAGCAGCTAGCAACAGAGAAGGGCAATTTACGAAAATGCTGCTAAAGCACCGAAGCTAAAGCAGATTGATTTCAGTTTTCCAGCTGCGCTCTACAGCTGACCACCAATATATCTGCCTGTCCAGGGATGCTTGAAGGGATTTAGCATTTTGCTTGGGCTTTGGTAGCAAGGATTCTGAGATCATCGCCTTAATAGAAGGCACACACCTAAGGGAATAGCTACAAACTGCTTTACCCAAAGAATTTCTCCATACTGTTTTCTCAAAGAGACAGTAACCCTTGCAAAGCAATATGCTTTTTCAGAAGCCCTCTGCAAATGTTTCAAACAGTTCTTGTTTAAATATTACAAATCCCCCATTGTGGGCTCAGGATGCAGCATGGACAGACTTGAGATGAGGGAGATGCAAATGATATTTCTAACTATCCAGATTTCCAAGGTAGTGATGGAAATTCAAATAGATTCCTGGTGGGGTCCTGGGATTTGTGCTGTGGAAGAATAATGAGACATGGTCAGGTAGGTGTCCAATAGATATCAATTGAGGTCTGCACTAGCTAACAGTTTGTAGTGATCGAATGTGAGAGTTATTTAAGTAGCCACAGACCTTGATTTTATCCTATGTAAATTCAAAAGAGTTGAAGGTTTCTGGCACTAGGAAGTTCTTAGCAGAAGTGGAAGTAGAAATGCAGGGACAGAACTAGGTCCAGAGTCTTTCCTATTAACCTTCTGAATCAGGAAAAAAACTGGAGTAGTTTTGTTAAGATGCTGACTTCCTAGTCCCATCCATTTATTTTCTGCTCCCATAAACTCTAGAAGCCCACTTTGAAATCTGTATACTAACCAGATGCTCAGTGTATTGACAGAAGTCGCAATGAACTACAGGAGGCCCACAGGTTTACATTGACTGTCCCACACGGAGTTAGATGTGGTGTCTGGGCAGAAGTAGGAATCTGTGGGCAAAGGGGATTGATGTGAAAGTTGGGGGATACTAGCTCTGTAAACATCAGTGCACAAAGTGGAACTCTGTATATTTAAGATAGAGAAACAGAGTTGTGAATTTGAGAAAGTGTTTTCAAGATTTGAATTTCCAAATATGGGTGTCAGTGCTCAAAGCTCATATCTGTAAAACACAAACTTGGTGGAACTGGCCCACTGGATGCACTATCAACTACAGTTCTGCCTGAGTCATGGGGTCCTCATTCACTTGTAGATTTGGGGCTCAGAACTCTCTTTGGCCTAGAGAGTACGGATACTTTACCAATCCCTTCTTCAGGAAAGCCTTGGCTGGAAGCAGAAAGCATTGTATTTGATCCTATACTTCCTTTAGTGCTCTTGTCCCTGAGTTATGACCTAAGAATGTTCCATGTTTGTCTAGTGAACTTGGACAGTCAATTAATTAATAGAATCATTTTATTACAAAGAAAAGTGGTGTGGTGCTTGTAGATTTCCATGTGTTCTCATACTAACTGATTCCTATTTCCTTCTGATCAATGTTTTCTTATGCATGAGGGTTGTGAGCGGTTTTTTTTTTCTTTTTTCTTTTTCTTTTTTTTTTTTTATTTTTAGTGTTGATCATTGAGTAAGGAGAGAGTTAATCCCATACTCCACAACCTCTAAATATTATTTTATATGGTTCCTGGAGTCCTGGTGCTGGTACCTCCTGCTGTTACTCGAAAGTTTTATTATTGGCTCACTTTGCCGACATGCAGAACACTCCCTCCCTCTTCCCCAGACATACGCCACTATCTGTACCCCAGGGCTTCTCATGAAGGCAGGTCTCAGCTGTTGAATAATTTCATGACTTAAGTACTGCAGTGGCTGCTTGTAAAGGCCATATTAATTGTTTTTATGGAAAAACAAGCTGCAATTTAGGTAGATTATCATCAGATGGAACCAGTCTGTTAGCATAATTTGAGTCCATGCCCAATGACTATGAGCTCTGGATGTGTTGTTGTATACTGTTGAGACTTACTTCTAGAAACATAAATGTAACCCTTCATTAAAACTCTGAACTATAATTTAGAAGACAGAGTAGATAATTCTTTTAAATGCAATAAGCACCCCAGGTAGAATCTGTTACCATTTTTTTTATTGATCTCTTTATTTCTCTTTATCAGTTCAACTAGAATCTTAACAGTCAAAAGTCCTTTTTTGACAGGTATGTTTCATTCAGCATTGGTACTTCTTTGATGTCAACTCTGCTCTCCCCAGATACTTACCCCTCTAGCTAATAAAGAAGTGTGGATCTCAGCCACAGGCAGTCTGTTCACCTTCCCTCCACTGTTTGAGCTAATTATAGGGAACAACTTCTTTGCCCACTAAGGTGGAGGTGTGATGATGCTGAAAGTGTACAAGCTACCCCCTCCCTATGTTACTTTGCCTCAAATCAGAAAATATACTTTCTTACTTGACACTTAGATGCTCCCCTCCCATCAGCTCTCTGAACCCGCTGCGGGCTGCTGGCTTAATTTCCACAATAGCTGCAGTTAATTAGTATCCCAGGGTAACTGACTTCCCTTAGCAACAGAGGTAACAATGGCTTCAGCTCACAAATTACCTTAGATACAGTTTTCTTCCACTGTTAAAAACATATTTAATACTCAATCACAGTTTTTCTTTTAACAGAAAAGTAATCTGATGTCCACTCATCAATAAATATTTATTAAATTCCTACTGTGTGCAAGTCACAGAACAGGCTACCAGCTATAGAGAGTGCAATTCACCATGGCCTTTTCTCAAACACGAACTGGAATGGCAAGATGTGAAATCAAATAAGTCACCTACAAGAGAATATTAAATACATGGCTTGATTTAAAAACCCAGAGGGTGTCGGTGCCTAATGAAGGTCTTTGGGAATGTGAGTTGGGCCTGGAATTAGATAGGCTAACTATGGGGCCTGACTGATTATAATTTAAATCTTAACATTGCCACTGCTATGTGATCTCTGGCATGTTTAATTTTATTTAAAATATTTTATTTATTTTTGATAACATTATACAAATATATTTTGTCAGTTTTATGCACATGTATTTTCATAATATCCAACTCCTTCCCTTCCCTTGCCCTCTCTACTTTTTTTTCTTTCAAATTGGGCCCTCTTCTATTTTCCTGATGGTGGTGGCAGTGGTTGTGGTGTCCATGTCTCTTTCTCTCTCTCTCTCTCTACCTCTCTGTCTCTGTCTCTGTCTGTGTGTGTGTGTGTGTGTGTGTGTGTGTCTGTCTGTCTGTCTGTCTGTCATTCTGTCTGTCTTGTGTGTGTAGTATCCATCTGAGTTAAATTAGGATTATTTGCCTATCTAGGGTTAGGGGTTTCACATTATCATTGGTTACATCCCTGAACAAAATATCCTCCAAACAACCACTAACTGTTAATTGCTCCTTGGGAAATAGTGGTGCTCATGAATTCCAAGTATCCCATCCATGACAGAATTTTTATAGGCCCTATAGCATGAAGATTTTGTACAGGTAACAGTTTCTGGCTTTGAGTTCATGGATGCAACAGCCATTTTACATTCAGAAGGCAATTCTCCACAGAATTCCTCTCCATCTCCTGATTCTTGCAGTCTTTCTACCTTCACTTCTGTGATGTTCCCTGATCCTGATGGGGTGACATAGATACATTGTTTAGCACTGCGCACACAACAATCAATTACTATCAGCACTTTTAAAAATTATGAGACTATGTATTAGCATTCATTTGTTGAAAAAAATGAAGCTTCTTTCCTTTTATTGGTTATAAAATATTCAGAAGTCAGTTTGATGGCCACAACACATCCCTATAGCAAAAATAACAGTATTAGGTATTCCCTATGCCTATGACTTTCACTTCCATAGGTGCTTGACCAAATATAGAGTACCAGGCATATATTTACCCCCATAGAGTTGGCCTTAAATCCAATCAGAAAGCCATTGGTTATTTGTATAACACTCATATCATTCTTTTGATCTTTCTTTCTATGCATAATATTTTCATTTATTATTTGATGATTTTATATCATGCACCTCATCAAATTCAGTTATCAGTCCTCTCAGTTTCATACCCACTCTTATGATCTTCCCATTTAGGAAAAAAGCCCGTTCATGCTGTCCATTTACTTACTGGCATGTAATAAAACTTCCTGTGGCCAGACCCTTAAAGAAAACGAGTCCTTCCTCACCCACACCCCTGCCAGAGGCCATTAATGCAGAAGTGAAGCACTGTGTCATTTAGCAATGCTCTAGCCTTGAGCTCTTGTATACAATGACATCTATTTTTTTAAGTTCACTAAGGAGTGAGCACATGCCCTGCTTATCTTCCTGGGTTTGTGATACCTTGCTCAGGAGGATATTCTCCAAATCAATCCATTTGCCTACAAATTTTAGGATATCATTTTTTCTTACCCCTAAGGAGTACTCCATTGTGAAGATGTACCACAGCTTGTTAATCCATTCTTCAGTTGAGGGGCATCTAGGTTGTTTCCAGGTTCTTGCTATTATGAATAATGCTGCTATGAACATAGTTGAGCTAATGCTTTTGAGATGCGAATGTGAGTCTTTAGTTTTAGTTTTGTTTTAAAATGACAGAAATAGAAGAAAGTAATTGGGAGAAAACAGGGCACAAAGAAAGCAGGGAGGAAAGATAATCAAATTACATTTATATATATGTGTGTGTGTATGTAAATATCAAAATAGAAAAGGTTAATTTTTTTCTTTTTTTATTTATTATTTGGTGATTTTACATCATGCACCCCATCAAACCTAGTTATCAGTCCTCTTAGTTTCATACCCACTCTTATGATCTCCCCATTTACAAAAAAAGCCTATTCATGCTGCTCATTTAATTACTGGAGCATAATTAAACTCCCTGTGGCCAGCTCCTTGTAGAAAATGAACACTCATATCATTCTTAAACAATGGGACCGTCTTGACAAATAGTTCCATCATGTAATATGCAGGATCTACACCAGGTAAGACCATTGATGCATTTTCTCTTGTAGCAGTCTGAATAGCATTTATGAAATATAAACAGGACAGAAACATACAGTTTAGTTTCAGTTTTATTTAGTTGTGCCCTCCAACCCATTCATAAGCTGCCTTCAGCTACAGGGTTTTAGCAGTTAGTTCTGGTAGGGAATCAAAAGCAATGGCAATAATTTTTATTAGATCCTCGGTGGTCTGCCTGAACAACAGTTCATATGAAAGATTTCCATCCCTGGAACTTAGATTTTTGTTTAAAAATATTTTCAGCTTCTATTCAACCATAAAGGATAGTGCTAATCATTATCCACTTATCACTTTATGGATATGTAGGGTGCTTTTATTTCCAAGCAGAAATAAAATACAGAATACAGAAGCAACAAATATAAAAATTCAGGTATCTTTGTGGTAGAACACAGAATCCTTTGGGTATACCCAGAATTGTTGTGGTTGGGCATATGGTAGTTCTAGTTTTAGTTTTTTGAGAAACTTTCACATTCATTTCCATAGTGATTGTACCAGTTTACACTTAGCTGTAAACTCTGCCTAGCAACAGGGATCCTCTTTCTGCACATGCTAGTCAGTATTTGTTGTCACCTATTCTCTTGGGAATAGTCATTTTGACGGGAATAAGATGGAATCTACAAGTAGTTTTACTTTTCATTTCTCTAATTGCTAAGGATGTTGAATACTATAAACAATATATATATGTACATATATATATATATATATATACTCACTTTCTCTATCTCTCTGTGCAAGATCTATGTATGGAGTTGAGAGGACAACTTTATAGAGTTAATTTTTTTTCTTTGACCATGTGGGTTCCAAGAATCCAGCCCAGGTTGTTTTTGGTTGGTGGTAAGTAACTTTATCCACTGAGCCATCTCACTGGCCAAAAACTTTTTATATATTTCTGAGCTATTTGATTTTTTCTGAGAACTCTGTGTTTCATTTCATAGCTACTCCGTTTTTGACTGTGTTGTTTAGTGATACTTAGTATTTTAGTTCTTTTTATATTCTAGATATTAATCTTCTGTCAGATATAACTGGAAAACATTTTATTCAAGTATATTTTTCTTAAACTTCAGGAGATTCAATTTCTTTTATGTAAATTTGGGAGACAAAACTCTACCTCAAATGACTTATGAGGATTAGAAATTTCATAAAGTATAGGCTAGCCAATAGCCTAGGCAACAATCACTCATTTTATCATTGGGAACTTGCATTTCAAATGCTGGAAGATTCAGCAAGCAGGGAATGGAATTTGTATTTGGACAGTCTGGAATAAGCTGGAAAAAGAACACAGAGGAAGTTAGTGGAGGAAGAAAGACTTATGAAAGGGGAAAACTAGTAAAATGTTAGATGAGCTTTTTCCAAAAAAATTTCATTAAAAAAATTCTGAGCTTCATGGGTCTTTGCAGAAAAGGAGGACAGATTGTAAGAGAAAGAGGAACAAAGAGTTTGTTGTGAGATTATATCTCCTAGGAATGCCAAAAGTTACACCCATAAGTATCACCAACATGACTACTTAAACATGAGTTGAGCAACAATAACACCAATGGATATGCTAAAATGAACTGGGTATAGAGCAGAGCCCAAGAGGCCTCAGCCTTACACAAAGAATTCAGGCAACAAAGGAATACTGAGAATTGGAGGAACAGTTTTCACCAGGGAAGAGGCTACCAATTGTTTATCTAATGTCAAATGGTCAGCTCTGAAAACTTACAAGTAGCATTATTCAGACTGAGCAGGTGGCATTACATATTTAGAAACATACATATGTTTATATACATATATTCCTGTATTATATATATATAGAAATATATCACAATGATTAATAGAAGACTAAAAAAGGGTATATGTGAGGAAGAGGAAAAAGAAGAGGAAATCATATAATCTATTAAAATGTAAAACTTAAAAGAAATATTGAAAAAATTCTGAGCTAGAAGAGATTTTTAGAAATTGTATAATAACCCATTGTTTTTATTTGATTAATAATATAATTTTTCTCTTGTTATTCTTAATTTTTCTAAGATGATTTTTTAATTATGAATTTTCCTTACTCAAGTTCATATTATTTATGTTTAAAATTTTTCATCATGTGTCAACCCACTATACTTTTTTTTCATATAGCTATTGGTATGTGCACAAACATATCATTATCAGGGTCACAAGCTCAAAGTGTGTGTGTGTGTGTGTGTGTGTGTGTGTGTGTGTGTGTATTGGTATTATATTCTGGTACACTGTAAACATTTGTCCTTCCTATTGGTTTAATAAAAATACTGATTTGCCAGAAGGCACACAGGAAGTAAGGGTGCAACTACCAGACCATGTAAACTCTGGAAACACGAAGAGCAAGGCAGAGACACCAGCAGAGACGCCAGCAGATGCAGAAGGAAAGAAGACAACCACACTGCTTGGAGTAAAGCTACCAAGCTGCATGGCTAAATAGATTAATGGAAGGAAATAGGTTGAGTACCACATTATACCTGTCAGATTGGCTAAGATAAAAGACACTAATGACAGTCTGTGCTGGACAGGTTGTGGAACAAAGGGAACACTTCTCCATTGTTGGTGGGAGTGCAAGTTTGTTCAGCCACTCTGGAATGCAGTGTGGCGGTTTCTCAGAAAACTGGAAATCAGTCTCTCCAAGGACCAAGCAATACCACTATTGGGCATGTACCCTAAAGATGCACATTCACATTTCAAAGGCATTGGCTCAACTATGTTCATAGCAGCATTATTCGTAATAGCATGAACCTGGAAACAACCTAGATGCCCCTCAACTGAAGAATGGATTAACAAACTCTGGTACATTTACACAATGGAATACTACTCAGCAGTAAAAAAAAGTAATATCCTAAAATTCACAGGAAAATGGATAGATTTCAAGAATGTCATCCTGAGTGAGGTATTGCAAACCCAGAAAGATAAGCAGGGGATGTACTCACTCATTAGTGGACTTTAAACAAAAAGTAAAGCATTCTCAAGCTGCAAACCACAACCACTTAACAACTTGGGATCCGAAACACCTTGGAGCCCATTCCCTCCAGAGGAACACTTGACCCAGTGTTGATGTTAGGATGAGGAAAGCAGATTTGCATGGAGCAGATGCTGAATTAAGCCACCTTGGGACTTTGGGACCTCCTGCCCTTGCTGGGGAGGAGATAAAGAGATGGGAAGAAGAGAGAGTGACTGGGATGGGCGGAAGGGGGAAGGGAGTTTGAACAAGGGGATACATGCATAAAAAAAGAGACTTTATTTATAATAAAAAAGATGAAAAAAGATAAAAGAGCTAGCAATATATCTGAGCCATAGGTCAATCAGCGTAAAATTATTACAAGCTTCTGTGTATTTCTTTGAAATTTTGGGAGTGCTGGTCCAGATCTTGAGGATAGTCTGGATCAGCAACTTATTATTATTGTGTGTGTGTGTGTGTGTGTGTGTGTGTGTGTGTGTGTGTGTTTTGGAGGTTATCTAGGTTTGAGCACTGAGACTCACTAAAAAAAAGAATGAACAAAAGGCATTGAGGTAATAGTTTGGTTACCCTTTTCCCAAAGTTCCCTCAAATATTTTCAGTTTGCAGCCTTATCTAAAGTCATACATTCTCCTTATTGCTCTTGTTCCTTTCATTATTAATACAAAGGACAGATACTTCACAATCTCTGCAGTACACTACTTGCCCTTTCAGAGGACACTGAAGGCTGTTGTTTTCTTGTATCATTTATCTAAATTGTTTTATTTTTAATAAAAACTCAGGAGACAGATATAGGGTTAAAATCCTGAAAGATTAAGAAAATTGTGGAGGATCAACCAGCTGACCTTCTTTCTCCACACTTCCTAGATCAAAAAAGTCTATGAATTTTTCCAAGCCCATCCCTATACCTTCCTGTGCCTTTTTATGGTATCATGGGTCCTCCAAAATTTCTATGGATAATTCTGGTCTTCTAGTCATTAACTTTGTCCTCTGATTCAAGGTTGAATTTACTTACAATCTCAGAGTGTCACAGCATGATTGAAATCTGAAACATCTTTTCTTCTTACATCTGATTTGAAGATTGTTGAAAGATTCTCCCACTGACCCCTCCTACCCACTTCAATTCTACAGATGAGAGAGACAAAAGAATTTGATACACCTTGTTCCAAAACATATACAGAGCTGCTGACCAGAACCCAAGGCTTCTATTTTTTTTCACAATTAACCTGTTAATTCAGAATACAGCACACATAGAAGAAAGTGATCTGTGGGACTCTCTGACTTCTATTTCTAGGAAATCTTATCTCTTATTCCTCCTCCCTGGATAACTCTTTGGTAATGCATGTTATTATCTGCAGCCATGCTGTTGCTACACATCAACATGTCTTCCAAAATGCTTAAAGACAGCAACAGAACTTGGGCTCTTTTCCCACATCTAACCATTCTACAACCTATACCAAACCTTTGAAATCTTTCCAGTGAGAAGAAAAAGCTGAAAATAGCCATCTGTGAGGTAATGCGGTCAAGAATAAGTTTATTTTAGAGGATGTACCCTAGAAAAGTCCTGATATCCAAATTCTTCATTTCAAGTCTCATTTGGTACTTTTGTCCATGAGCTGTTGAAAAACAGTTATTTACAGTTTTATTCTTTCTCACAAATAAAAGACATTATTGCAAATCATTAAATTTCCACAAAATCTCATATATTTTAGGTTCATTAATTTCATGGCATGTATACTGTGAGATGTATAGTCCCTAGAGCCTTCTAAGGGCTTGGAGGCCAGACTGGCCTCAGCCAGTTCAAACTGGATATAACTGATGCTTTAAGACTGCACTCATAGCACTTCCTCATAAATTGTGAAGGCCTCTTGAGTGGATAAATCCTCATAAGTCAACCTGGGCCTAGTTGGACTGCCAGGGACCTTAGCAACAGAAGCAGAGTCCTGATGTGAGATTACATGTACCAGCTAGAGACCATAGCCTCAGAAGACAGCAAAGCAAAGCCCTTCCCTGTAGCTGGGAGGAGGATATAAAAGGCTTGCCCTTGCTCAGTAAACTGGACTTGTTTCAACTAGTGTGGCTATTCTCTGCACCTTCTTGCCCCCTCCTCCAAAGGAAAATTGACAGGGCCCAAAGCATAAGCAACCTCAATATGTACACTAATATTGGATCAAAATGATAATTATCCTAATTTTTTCATACTTTTGGAAATTAAGAATTTATCTGCAATCGAAGAAAATAAAAATGCCAAACAAAATTCCACCTTCTACTGGAGAGGTTGTAGGGCTAGAGGAGATTCTAATATTATTTTTCTAAGTGGACATAGTATCAAATTGCCTTACAAATTGTCTGTCTATTATTACATCCTTAGGTTAATATAGCTCTCAGCCTTCCATTCTCTTTCCAGTAGATGACAGTTAACAAAGACTGGTCAAAGGCAGAGAATAAGTGGCTGTAGAGTTTTCATCCCTAAATGGACATTTATCACCTGTTGTTTCAGGAGCATCACAGAAGTATATAAGACCCAGAGGTTGGGGATGACTGTTGTAAGTCAGTGTCTCAAAATAAGTCAGTCAACTTTCCAGCCTGGATGAGGGAGGGTATACAAGGCTCCTTTCCTAGATGAGGAAGAGATGATGGCTACTAGGAAAGTGACAGTCACTTCAGAATGTAGTTCTCAGTAGGTTGCTCATGCTACGTTGAATCACCCCATACATATGAGTAGCACTAATTGAACTCAATGAGTAAAAAACAAAAGTATATAAAATAGGGCATGGAATGTGTTTGGGGAGCAGATAGTCCTGAAGGAATTGAAAGGGGCAAATGGGGGTTTAAGTATGATCCTTGTAAGCAACTACAAAATCTTCAAAAATATTATAAAAATATACAATGATCTACTACTGCCTAGAAAAACGTTAATGGAAAAAATTCTGCAAAAATACTTAAATATCAAGCTAGTTATGAATCAATTGACTTTAGTTGAACATCTATAAAGTGTCAAATACTTTACTTGTATGATTTATTTCATTTTTAAAACAATTCCATGGAGTATGGATTGTTCTGTCCATTTTACAGATGAAGAAAATTGATGTCAAGGGCATTGATCAAACATTTATAGCTCTCAGGAAGATATGAGATTTTGATCCAGGTACCTAACTTCACAGCAAAATATTTTCTTAACATACTTCAGTAGCAAGCATAGGAGTTTCTATTAATAAGTAACTTTGGCTGAAGAACTGAGAATCAAATATTTGTGATTTACAAAGTATTTAAATTTCAGATCTAAGTAACCTGGATACTTAAGAAATTAAAGACTTAACAAATCATTAATTATGCTAAAACTTAAGATCTAAATTAATTAATAAAAAAAAACCTTTATCAATTACAGAAAATAAAGCAATTTGAAAATTTTCACGATAATTTAAACTTGAAATACTAATCTTCAAGAAAAGTATGTACATCATAGATTTTCTTTTTATATATTTATTATTTTATGATTTTACAACATGCACCCCATCAAACTCAGTTATCAGTTTTCTCAGATTTATACACACTCTTATGACCTCCCCATTTACAAAAATGCCCATTCATAGTGCTCATTTATATACTGGAGCATAATTATATGCCCTGTGGCCAGACCCTTAAAGAAAACGAGTCCTTCCTCACCCACAACCCTGCCAGAGGCCATCACTAAAGAAGTGAGGCACTGTGTCATTTAGTTATGTTGTAGCCTTGAGCTCTTATGTACAGTGACATCTGTTTTTTTTTAAGTCCACTAATGAGTGAGTACACCCCCTGCTTCTCTTCCTGGGTTTGTGATGTCTTGCTCAGGAGGATATTTTCCAAATCCATCCATTTGCCTGCAAATTTTAGGATATCGTTTTTTCCTTACTGTTGAGTAGTATTCCATTGTGTGGATGTACCACAGTATGTTAATCCATTCTTCAGTTCAGGGGTATCTAGGTTGTTCCCAGATTCTTGCTAATATGAATAATGCTGCTATGAACATAGTAGAGCTAATGCTTTTGGGGTGCGAATATACATCTTTAGGATATATGCCTAAAAAGTGATATTGTTGGATATTGGTGAGATTGATTTCCAGTTTTCTGAGAAAATGTCATACTGCATTCCAGAGTGACTGAACAAGTTTACACTCCTAACAATGGAGGAGTGTTGCCCTCGCTCTACATCCTTTCCAGCATAACTGTCATCTGTGTTTTTAATCTTACACATTGTGACAGATGTAAGATGGTATCTCAAGATTGATTTGATTTGCATTTCTCTGAAGGTTAAAGGTGTTGAGCACTTTTTCATGTGTCTTTCAGCCACTGTAATTCTTCGGCTGAGAATATGCTTCTCAGCCTTTTGGCTAAGATCAAGTGTAGTTTCACTTCTTTTCCAATTTGTGTCCCCTTTATCTCCTTTTATTCCCTGATTGTTTTAGCTAAAACTTCGATAACTATGTTGAATAGATAAGGGGAGATGGGACAGCCTTATCTAGTTTCTGATTTTAGTGGGATTGCTTTGAGTTTTTCTCCATTTAGCTTGATGTTGGCCTTCAGTGTTTTGTAAATCACCTTTATTATATTTAGGTATTTTCTCTGTATTTATGTTCTTTCCAGGAATTTTATCTTAAAGAACTGTTGGACTTTGTTAAAGGCTTTTTTACCATGTAAAGAAATGATCATGTGTTTTTTCATTCAATTTTTTTATATGAGGGGTGACACAGTTTTCCGTATGTTGATCTGTCCCTGCATTTCTGGAATGAAGCCTACTTGATCTTTGTGAATGACTATTTTATAGATTCTGTTGGATTCAGTTTGGCAGAATTTTGTGTAGAACTTTTGCATCAATGTTCATGACAGAAACTGGTCTGCAATTTTCTTTCTTTATTGTGTCTTTGAGTGGCCTGGGTATCAGGGTTGTTATGGTCTTATAAAAAGAGTTTGGCAGTATTCCTTCAGTTTCTACTGTATGGAACATTTTGAGGAGTATTGGTATTAGCTCTCCTTCAAAAGTCTTGTAGGTTTCTGCACTGAAACCATCTGGGCCTGGCCTTTTTTTGTTTGGAAGTATATTAATGACAGCTTCAAATTCCTTGGTGTTATAGGACAGTTTAGGCCTTTAATCTGATCTTTATTTAATTTTGGTAAATTGTACCTGTCCAAGGAGCTGTTAATTTCTTCTAGCTTTTCCATTTTTGTATAGTATAGATTTTCAAAGTATGACCTAATAATTGTCTGTATATCCTGGGGGTCTGTTGTTATTTCCCCCTTTTCATTTCTGATTTTGTTGATTTGGATATTCTCTCTCTGCTTTTTGGTTAGTTTGGATAAAATTTTATCTAACTTGTTGACTTTCTCAAAGAACCAACTCTTTGATTCAGTGATTCTTTGTATTGTTCTTTTTGTTTCAATTGTGTTGATTTAAGCTAAGTTTGATTATTTCCTGCTGTCTATTCCTTCCAGATGAGTTTGCTTCTAATTATTTTAGGGCCCTCAGCTGTGTTCTCTTGTGTGGGATCTTTCTAGTCTTTTCATTTAGGCTTCTAGTGCTATGAATTTTCCTCTTAAGACTGCTTTCATTGTGTACCATAAGTTTGAGTATGTTGTGGATTCATTTTTATTAAATTCTAGGAAGACTTTGATTTCTTTCTTGACTTCTTCCTTGACCCAGAGATGGTTTAGTTGAGTGATGTTTAGTTTCCATGAGTTGGTAGGTTTTCTGTGATTCTTGATGATGTTGAACTCTAACTTTGACCATGGTGATCTGATATGGTACAAGGAGTTATAACTATACCTTTTATACCTGTTGATATTTGCTTTATAACCTAGTATGTGGTTGATTTTAGAGAAAATTCAATGGGTTGCTAAGAAATATGTATATTCCTTTTTGTGTGGCTGGAAGGTTTGGTATATATCTACTAAGTCCATTGTGGTCATAACTTTTGCTAGATACCTTATTTTTCTGTTGAGTTTGTGTCTGGTTGACATATCTAAGGGTGAAAGTGGGGTACTGAAGTCTCCCATTATTAGCGTGTCAGGTTTGATATGAGGTTTAGGCTTTAGTAGTGTTAATTTTATATGTATAGTTGCCCCTGTGATAGTGGCATGGATATTCAGGATTGAAATTTTGTTTTGGTGGATTTTTCCTGAGATGAATAAGTAGTGTCTGTCTTGATCTCTTTTTTTAAATTTTAGTCTAATGTCTATATTTTTTAGATATTAGAATGGCTAGCTACACCAGCTTGTTTCCTAGGGTCATTTGATTAGAAAGTCTTTCCCCAACTCTTTACTCTGAACCTGTGTCTGTCTTTAAAGTTGACTTGTGTTTCTTGTACACAGCAGAAAGATGGTGTCTGTTTTCACATCCATTGTGCTTGAGTGTGTCTTTTCATATGTAAATTGGGTACATTGATATTAAGTGATATTAATGACCAAGGATTGATATTTCCTGTCATTTTTGGTAGTAGGTTATATTTTCTTTTATTGAGGGGGTTTGTTCTGTGGGCTTATCAATTGTTTGTCATTATATGTTTGTTTCTGGCTTTCTTAGGTTGGAGAATTCCCTCTAAGGCTTTTTGTAGAGATGGATTTGTGGTTAGGTATTGTTTAAATCTGTTTTTGTTGTGAAATGTCTTGTTTACTCCATCTATGTTGATTGATAGTTTTGCTGGGTACTATATTCTAGGTTAGCATCCATGCACTTTTAGTGTCTGTATAATGTCTGATCAAGACCTTCTTAGTTTCATTGTTTCCACTGAATAATCAGGTGTTATTCTGATGGGTCTGCCTTTATAGGTGATTTGGCATTTTTCCTTTGCAGCTCGTAGTATTTTTCTTTGTTCTGTAGGCTTAGTGGCTTGATTGTTATATGGCAAGCAGACTTTTTATGTGAGTCTAGTCTATTTGGTGTTCTGTAGGCTACGTGTATCATTATGGGCATTTCCTTCTTTAGGCTAGGGAAGTTTTCTTCTATGATTTTGTTGAATATATTTTCTGTGCCTTTGAGCTGGTATTCTTCACCTTCTTCAATTCCAATTATTCACAAGTTTGTTCTTTTCATGGTGTCCCTAACTTCCTGAATATTTTGTGTTATGACTTTTTTGGTTTTGGTGTTTTCTTTAACTGCTGTATCTATTACCAGTATTAAGTCTTTCACCCCAGAGATTCTCTATTCCATCTCTTGGATTCTGTTGGTAATACTTGGATCTGTGACTCCAGGTATCATTTTGAGATTTTCTATTTTCAGTGTTGTCTCTTTTGTGCCTTCTTTATTGCTTCTATTTTAATTTTTAATTTCTGGTAAATTTCTTTTACCTATTTGTTTTCTTTTTATTATTATGAATAAAGTCATATGTTTTATCTGGATATCCTTGTTCAAGATCCCTTCCCCCTCCTACCCCTTCCTGTCACTCTCTCTTCTCCACAACTCTATATCTCCTCCCCAGGAAGGGCAGAGGTCCCAAGGTCACAATATTGCTCAGTTCAGCATCCACTCCTGGCAGGTCCACTTTCCTCACCCCAAAAACAAGACTGAGTCAGGTGTTCCTCTGGAGGGAGTGGGATCTAAGTTGTCAGTCCAAGGTGTTTCAGATACCAAGCTGGTCAGGTTTTGAGGTTTGCAATTTGGACATGCTTTGTTTTTTTGCTTTTTTCTTTCTTTTTTTGTTTTTTAAATTTTTTTTATTTTGTATTGAACAAAAAACAGTAAAATGAATTTAAAATGAGGAAAAGTTAACAATAACAATGAAGAGGATAAGAATCATAAGCATGGCATATCAACGGTGATAATGCAAATAAGATTGCTACACATATATTTACTTTGTGTTCAGCTTTCCCTCTGAAATTTTTTTCCCCATCCCTGTATATCATCATTCAAGGTCCCTTCCCCCTCCCACCACATCTTGACATTTCTGTTCTCTGCAACTCCCCATCCCTTCTCTGGGGAGGGAGCAGACAGTCCTATGGTCCCACTGACCCAATAATGCTTGGATCAGGCTCCACTCCTGGCCAAATCCAGTTTTGTCCCCCTTCCCTCAAGAATGAGTCTGGTATTCCTATAGTTGTAGTGGGGTTCAGAGTGTCAGTCCAGGGTGTTTCTGATCCCAAGCTGTTCAGTGGTTGTGGTTTGCCCCTTGGGCATGTTTGGTTTTTTTTCTTCTTTGTTTGCTTAGAGACCACTAGTGAGTGAGTACATCCCCTGCTTATCTCTCTGTGATTGTGAAACCTCTCTCAGGAGGATATTCTCCAAATCTATCCATTTGCCTGCGAATTTTAGGATATCATTTTTTCTTACTGCTGAGTAGTATTCCATTGTGTAGATGTACCACAGTTTGTTAATCCATTCTTCAGTTGAGGGACATCTAGGTTGTTTCCAGGTTCTTGCAATTACAAATAATGCTGCTATGAACATAGTTGAGCTAATACCTTTGGTATGTGAATGTGCCTCTTTAGGGTATATACCCAGAAGTGGTATTGCTGGGTCCTTGGGGAGATTGATTCTCAATTTTCTGAGAAACCGCAATATTGCATTCCAAAGTGGCTGAACAAGCTTACACTCTCACCAACAATGGAGGAGTGTTCCCCTTGCTCCGCATCCTCTCCAATATAGGCTGTCATCTGTGCCTTTTATCTTAGCCAATCTAACAGGTGTTAGGTGGTATCTCAAAGTTGTTTTGATTTGCATTTCTCTGATGGCTAAAGATGAAGAGCACTTTTTCAGGTACCTTTCAGTCATTTGTACTTCCTCTGCTGAGAATTCCCTTTTTAAATCTGTACCCCAATTTTTGATAAGGTTATTCAGGGTTTTGGGCTCTAAATTCTGGAGCTCTTTATATATCTTAGAGATCAGTCCTCTATCACTTGTAGGGTTGGTGAAAATATTTTCACATTCTGTAGGCTGGCGTTTTGTCCTATTGACAGTGTCCTTGGCTTTACAGAAGCTTCCCAGCTTCAGGAGATCCCACTTATTGATTGTTGGTCTTAGTGCCTGTGCCACTGGTGTTATATTTAGGAAGTGGTCACCTGTGCCAATTTGTAGAAGTGTATTTCCCACTTTCTTTTCTATCAAGTTCAAAGTGGCTGGGTTTAAGTTGAGGTCTTTGATCCACTTGGATTTGAGTTTTGTGCAAGGTGACAGGCTCGGATCTATTTGCATTTTTCTACACACTTCCATCCAGCTATGCCAACACCATTTGTTAAATATGCTATCTTTTTTCCATTGAATGTTTTGGGCCTCTTTGTCAAAAATCAGGTGTTCATAGGTTTTTGGGTTAATGTCTGGATCCTCAATTCTATTCCATTGGTCCACAAGTCTGTTTTTATGCCAGTACCAGGCTTTTTTTTATTACTGTAGCTCTATAGCATAACTTGAAGTCAGGGATGGTGATACCTCCTGAGGTTCTTTTGTTGAGTAAAATTGTTTTGGCAATCCTGGATTTCCTGTTATTCCAAATGAAATTGAGTATTGTTCTTTGAAGGTCCAAAAAATATTGTGTTGGGATTTTGATAGGCAGTGCATTGAATCTGTAGATTGCCTTTGGTAGAATTGCCATTTTTACTGTGTTAATCCTACCAATCCAGGAACATGGGAGAGCTTTCCATTTTCTGATATCCTCTCCAATGTCTTTCTTCAGTGATTTAAAATTTTTGTCAAATAGGTCTGTTACTTCTTTGGTTATAGTTACTCCAGGGTATTTAATACTATTTGTAGCTAATATGAAGGGTAATGTTTTCCTTATTTCTTTTTCAGCTCTTCTATCTTTAGTGTATAGAAGGGCTACTGATTTCTTTGAGTTAATCTTGTATCCTGCTACATTGCTGAAGGTTTATCAGCTGTAGCAGTTCCTTGGAAGAATTTTGTGGGTCACTTATGTGTACAATCATATCATCTGTAAATAGTGATAGCTTTACTTCTTCTTTTCCAATTTGTATTCCCTTAATCTCTTTTCGTTCCCTTATTGCTTTAGCTAAAACTTCAAGAACTATATTGAATAGATAAGGGGAGAGAGGACATCCTTGTCTAGTTCCTGACTTTAGTGGGATTGCTTTAAGTTTTTCTCCATGAAGTTTGATACTGGCTGTCGACTTCTTGTAAATCGCCTTTATTGTATTTAGGTATTCTCCCTGTATTCCTGATCTCTCCAGGGCTTTAATCATAAAGGAGTATTGGATTTTGTCAAAGGCTTTTTCCACATCTAAGGATATGATCATGTGGTTTTGTTCCTTTAGTTTGTTTATATGATGGATAACATTTACAGTTTTTCGTATGTTAAACGAGCCCTGCATTTCTGGGATGAAGCCTACTTGGTCGTGGTGGATGATATCTTTTATGCATTGTTGCATTCGGTTTGCCAAAATTTTGTTGAGAATTTTCACATCAATATTCATGAGGGCAATTGGTCTGTAATTCTCCTTCTTTGTTGTGTCTTTGAGTGGCTTGGATATTAGGGTGATTGTGGCCTCATAAAAAGAATTTGGCAATATTCCTTCAGTTTCTACTCTGTGAAATAGTTTGAGGAGTAAAGGTAGTTTTTCTTCTTTGAATGTCTGGTAGAATTCGGCACTGAAACCATCTGGACCAGGGCTCTTATTTTTGGGGAGGTTTTTAATGACAGCTTCAATTTCCTTAAGGGTTATAGGCCTGTTTAGGTAATTAATCTGATCTTCATTTAATTTTGTAGATGGTACCTGTCCAGAAAGCTGTCCATTTCTTCTAGGTTTTCCATTTTTGTGGAATACAGATTTTCAAAATATGACCTGATAATTCTCTGAATTTCCTGGGGGTCTGTTGTTATGTCCCCCTTTTCATTTCTGATTTTGTTGATTTGGTCACTCTCTCTCTCTGTTTTTTGATTAGTTTGGCTAAGGGCTTATCTATCTTGTTAACTTTCTCAAAGAACCAACTCTTAGATTAATTGATTCTTTGTATTGTTCTTTTTGTTTCAATTGTATTGATTTCAGCTCTAAGTTTGATTATTTCTTGCTGTCTACTCCTTCTAGGTGAGTTCGCTTCTAATTGTTCTAAGGCATTCAGCTGCGCTTTTAGGTCTCTAGCGTGGGATTTCTCAAGGTTTTTCATATAGGCATCTAGCACTATGAATTTTCCTCTTAAGACTGCTTTCATTGTGTCCCACAAGTTTGGATACGTTGTAGATTCATTTTCATTGAATTCTAGGAAGACTTTGATTTCTTTCTTAATTACTTCCTTGACCCAAAGATGGTTCAGCTGGTTGATGTTTAGTTTCCATGAGTTGGTAGGCTTTCTTTGGGTTTTGATGTTGTTGAACTCTAACTTTAGGCCCTGTTGGTCCGATATGTTACAAGGGATTATTTCCATTTTTTTTGTATCTGCTAATGTTTGCTTTATGACCAATTATGTGGTCAATTTTGGAGAAAGTTCCATGAGGAGCTGAGAAATATGTATATTCCTTTGTCTTTGGGTGGAAGGATCTGTAGATATCTATGAAATCCATTTGCATCTTAACCTCATTTAGACTCCTTATTTCTCTGTTGAGGCTCTGTCTGGTTGATCTATCCAGGGTTGAAAGTGGGGTATTGAAGTCTCCCACTATTAGGGTGTAAGAATTGATGTGGGATTCGAGCTTTAGCAGTGTTTCTTTTACATATGTAGGTGCCCCTATATTAGGAGCATAAATATTTAAGATTGAAATCTCCTCTTG
>PVIH01020102.1:0-33434 GCA_004025045.1 Sigmodon hispidus | reverse complement strand
AAAAAAAAAAAAAAAAAAAAAAAAAAAAAAAAAAAAAAAAAAAAAAAAAAAAAAAAAAAAAAAAAAAAAAAAAAAAAAAAAAAAAAAAAAAAAAAAAAAAAAAAAAAAAAAAAAAAAAAAAAAAAAAAAAAAAAAAAAAAAAAAAAAAAAAAAAAAAAAAAAAAAAAAAAAAAAAAAAAAAAAAAAAAAAAACAAAACAGAAGCCATCTGTCTGTTGCATACAAAAAACACATTTCAACCACAATGACAGACACAGGCTCAGAGTAAAGGTTGAGAAGACATTTTCCAACCAAATGACCCGAAGAAACAAGCGGGGGTTGCCATCCTAATATCTAACAAAGTAGACTTTAAACTAAAATCAATTAAAAGGGACCAAGATGGACATGACTTATTCATCACAGAACAAACTGGTCAGTGGGAGATTTCAATCCTGAATATTTATGCCCCTAATATAACGGCATCTATCTATATAAAGGAAACACTGCTAAAGCTCGAATCCCACATCAATTCTCATACCCTAATATTGGGAGACTTCAATACCCCACTTCCACCGCTAGATAGGTCAACCAGACAGAGAATCTACAGAGAAATAAGGAGTCTAACAGAGGTATGTTGCAAATGGATTTAATAGATATTTACAGAAGCTTCCACCCAAATGTAAAGGAATATACATATGTCTCAGCACCTCATGAAACTTTCTCTAAAATTGACCACATAATTGGTCATAAAGCAAATATCAACAGATACAAAAAAGATGGAAGCAATCCCTTGTATCATATCGGACCACCAGAGCCTAAAGTTAGAGTTCAACAACATCAAAAATCACAGAAAGCCTGATTGACTGAAGTTCTCATGCTACATTTATTCATAAGGATCATAGTTCCCTAAGAGAATAACCTAATTCCCTTGCTATATTTCTGAGATTCTGTTCTTAAGGTACATTTTATTTCAGTTGTTCATTTTTGAAATAGGAAAACTTATATCTGATTCATTTACAAGAATATTTGTAGACTAAATGTTAAATAGTTTCAAGAATTTTCTCTGGAAGTAGTTAATATAGAAAGGTTATTTAAATCCCATTAAATAAAACTTTATGGGAAAATGGATAAGATCTGAGGAAATTGGAACCATGAGATGAGGGGGTAAAAGGAAGTGAAAAGAGAATATGAGGGAATGGGATGGTTGAGCTGGGGGAGGAACAAAGACGATGAATAATAAAGTAGATAACTTGATAGAGGGATCCATTATGGAGTTAGGGAGAAACCTGGGAGTAGGAAAATATCCAAGAACCTACAAAGACTATAAGCAATAGTGGAGAAGGTGCCTAAACTGAACTTCACCTATAATCAAATTAATAACTACCCTAATTGTCATTATACAACCTTCATTCAGCAACTAATGGAAACAGATGCAGAGATCCACAGCTAAGCACTAGGTTGAGCTCCTAGTTCAGTCAAAGAGAGAGAGGAAAGATTGTATGAGCAAAGTGGTAAAGATCATGAGAAAACCCACAGAGACAGGTGACACAAGCTATTGGGAGCTCACGGATTCTGGACTAACAACTGGAGAACCTGCATGGGACTGAACTAGGACATGCTTGCATGTGTTTTCATTTTATCTTTGATATTATCCTTTCTTACAGTATTTTATTATTCAAGAATTTCATAAGAAGTGCAACATATTCTGATCATAGCTACCTACTATTTCCTCTTTGAATTCTTGCTCAACCTCCTCAACAAATCTCATTTCAAATATCACGTCCTCTTTATTTTTTTTTTACAAAATTTCCCTGAATCCATTTAGTTCTATGAACCTGCACTGTGTGGATTGTTATGGAGCCTTCCACTGAATTATAAGCATCTTACTAGTGACTATACCCAGGAGCCATCAACTACCAATAGCTTCTCAGTTGTAGATGGAACTTCATGTGCCTTACTCCCATTCGTGCTGGAATTTTTACTTGCTTAAATGTTAGATCCTGTACCACTAACCAAAGCTGATGTAAGTTCATGATTGCAACATGCCTTTCATGTCCTATATAACTATTCCTAAATTTTTAAATATGTCTCCACTATTTTGTTTAAAATATTGTATTTAACTCAGACAATACAGAGATGTGTCAATTGACACCAAGAACAGGGTTCTTACTTAGACAATGCTCTACAACCAGCTATTAAAATTTAAGCTACTTACCTAATAGCCACGGTTTATAATTTTGTAACTAATATAAGGTGATATATACCTAAAATCTTGAAATTCTTGATAGCAAATATTCTATCATTTCTGTAATAAATATTATTTTCTCTTATAAGACAAAATTTAATTTATTTTATATACTTACCATAGATCTCCCTCTAATCCCTTTTCATGTTTCTCTTTAGCCTTTCCTCAGCCAATCCACCCTTATCCCCTTCTCACAAATGGTAAAGTCTCCCATGTGGAGTCAGAAAAGCCTAGTACATCCAGTTGAGATATGATCAAGGCATTCCCTCATTAAGGCTGAGCAAGGCATTATAGGCAATGGGCTACAAAAAGCCAGCTCATGCATCAGGGATAGATTCAAATCTAACTACCCTGAGCACATTAAACAGATCAAGCAACACAATAATCTCCTATATGCAGAGGGCTTAGTCTAGTGACATGCAAGCTTGACAGCTGTCAATCTAGTTGCCAAAATTTTCACCAGCCTAGGTTAGTTGTCTGTAGATTTTCCCATGATAATATTGATCCCTCTTGCTCATATAATCTCACTTTTCTGTCTTTGACTAGACTCCTGGAGCTTGGCTTGGTACTTGAAAGTGGACTTCTAACTGTGCTTCTATTAGTTACTGAATGAAGGCTCTATGATGTTAGTTAGGGTATTCATCAATCTGATTACTGGTTTGGCACTATCTAGCACCCTCTCTACTATTGCTAGTAGTTGAAGCTGGGGTCATTTTTGTGGATTTCTGGGAACTTCCCTAGCACCAGGTTTCTCCCTAATTTCATCATGGCTCCCTCTCTCAAGATATCTCTTTTATTGCTCTCATACTCCATTTCTCCTCCAGCTCAACCATCCTGTTTCACCATGATCTCATTCTCAATTCCCTCCTGTCTATTGCTCCACCTCACCCTAGAACACTCAGTATATTGAATTTATTTTTCCTTCCGGGGGCAATCTGTTCATCATTCTAAGGGTCTTTCTTGTTAGCTAGCTTCTCTGAAACTGTGGGGTTTAGTCTGGTTATTTTTTGCTTCGTATTTAGTATTCAGTGACAAGTGAACACATACCACATATATCTCTCTGAGTCTGGGTTACCTCACTCAAGATGATATTTTCTAGTTCCCTCCATTTGCTTATAAATTTTGTAATGCGATTTTTTTAACTGCTGAGTAATACTCTATTATATATATGTACTACTCTTTCTTTATCCATTCATGATTGAGGGGTACCTAGGTTGTTTGTAGGTTTTGGCTATTATTAATGGTGCTGTGAACATAGTTAAAAAGTGTCCTTATACCTGACTCGCTCTTGAGGGAGAGGGGAGAAAACTGGATCTGCCAGGAGTGGAGACTGAACTAAGCAATATTGGGACAGTGGGAACATGGGACTGCGTGCTGCCTGCCCAGGGAGGGGATGGGTAGTTGTGGAGAGGAAAGAGTGACCTGATGTGGTGGGAGGGGGAAGAGACCTTGAATAAGGATATACAAGGATAGAAAGTGTGACCTCTTTGTTAATAATAATAATAATAATAATAATAATAATAATAAAGAAAGACAAAAAAAGTGTCCTTGTGGTATGATTAAAATCCCTTGAGTATATGCCCAAGAGTGATATCATTAAGTCTTGAGGTATATTAGTTACCAATTTTCTGAGAAATTGCCATATTGATTTACAAAATAGCTATACAAGTTTGCATTTCTACCTACAATGGAGTAGTGTTCCCCCTTGGTCTACATCCTCTCCAACATAAATTGTCTTTCATGTTTTTGCAGTTAGACATTCTGACAAGTGTAAGATGATATCTCAGAGTCATTTAGATTTGCATTTCCCTGATTGCTAAGAATGTTGAACAATTCCTTAAATGTCTTTTGATCATTTGAAACTGTTCTATTGAGATTCTCACCCCATTTTTTGAATTGGATTGTTTTGTATTTTGATGTCTAGTGTCTTGAATTATTTATGTATTTCAGAGATCAACCTTCTGTAAGATGTGGGATTGGTAAAGATCTTTTCTCATTCTTTAGGCTGTTGTTTTGTCTTATTGATCTTGTGCAGTATGGGTTTCCAGCCTGGCCTAGCCCTGAACACAAACCAGCAATCCTAAATAATCACATAAAGTCTTATATCAATTATTTGCTGTTTGACCTATGGCTCAGACATATTACTTGCTAACGCTTACTCTTAAACTAACCTGTGATTAGTCATATAACTTACTACCTTATTTCAGAGCAGCATTTTATCTTCTTTTTTCTGTGTCTGCCATGCATCTCTGCTCTGTTCTTCCTCTTCTCAGTGTATTCTTAGTCTGATAGCCCCACCCATACTTCCTGACTGCCTTCTGGCCAATTAGCATTTTATTAAATCAGTAGGAGGGACAAATATTTACAATTTACAACAACACAATAGCACAACAACCATGTTCTTTACTTCTCAGTTTCAGAAGGTTCCATTGCTTAATTTTTGCTCTCAGTGTTGGTGCTACTGGTGTTATATTTCAGAAGTAGTCTTCTGTGTCAGTGTATTTAAGGTCATTTCCTACTTTCTCTTCTATCAGGTTTAGTGTAGCTGGATTTATTTTTGATCCATTTGGAGTTGAGTTTTGTGCATGGGATAGATATGGATCTATTTTCAATCTTCTACATTCTGACCTACAATTATGTTATTACCATTGTTGGTGAGGCTTTCTTTTTTCTATTATACAGTTCTGGCTTTTTAAATTTTTTTTGGTTTCATTTTTTTATTTCCCCCAAATTTTTTTCATTCTTATTTCCCACAATAGCTATGAACTCTAATATTTTTCATAATTTTGAAATAAATGTCAAGTATAATAGATGACATTTTTGCCTAAATGACTGTTCGGTGAGCCCTGGATTAAATCTCATGCCTAGTACTAGAAGTTTAAAATGACTTCATTTTACAGCAACAAACAAATAAGATGCAAACAGATTCATTATCTCCATCCCCTAATCCTTTGTCATCTGTGCCTTTGAATAACCCAACAAGTGCCTCAAGATATGTAAATGTGATCCCTAACTGGATCTTCCTAAAAGGAATTGACTTTAAGGTATCTATTTGTAGGTACAACATGGTAGAAAGGAGAGGTGTTTTAAATAAGCATTATTTTTTAACAAGTCTCAATTATTATGTTAAGCTCTTGATATAGAATCCTATGGAAAATAGATGTGGTGCGTTATAGAAGGTTTTCCGGGCCCTTTTGGGCTCGAGGTTCAGACCTGGCCCATGGCGGCTTTTGTCCCACAAAGAAATGAATCAGACACTTACATTAACTCCATACTGTTTGGCCCATGTCTCAAGCACATTACTAGCTAGCTCTTTCATCTTAATTCAGCCCATTTCTTGTAATCTATCTGCCACCTGGCTCAGCCTATGGCTCACATGTATCCTCACATGTCTCTTCTTCAGGGGTCAGATGGCAACTGGCTAACTCCACCCTCCTTCTACCTGCCTGTTCTCTGATCCTCCACCCACTTCTATGGTATGCCACATAGGTCAAACCAGTTAATTTATTTACATTATACAGAGAACATTTCCACCATAGTTGTGTGTGCTAACATGCTGTGAAACTTTTGTAGAAGCAGGTAGTTTCCTTTCAGTTATAGCCTGGTTTTCTGGCTGATGTTAGATGAGAGTGAAGTGTTCTGCTGTGGAAAGATGATGGAATAAGTGGTGACAAAATATAAGACTAGCTGCATAGGTGAACACAATTTTTTCAGTCTGAATGTGTAGTCCAAGGTCAAAACATGATTTGTATGTAAACTTTTGGTCTATTGAGAATGGACCTCCTCTTCTCAATTTTCTACTACCCCAACTTATGTGCTTATTTTTCCTCATACTTCACAGAATACTTTGAATAATTAATTCAGTATATTTTTTTAATCAGGCTAGGTTTGACCTGTCACATGTTCATTGTTCTTATCACATTATTAATGTTTAGTGAATGTTAAATAAAGAAATAAAAGCATTTTAAAACGTAGAAAAAGTGGCATTTAGTTTTATCTGACCAGCTTAAAATAAATAGCTTCTATGATTTTAGCACACATCTAATTTTTGTATTTTGAACCAACTAAAGAACTTCTCCCATGGGTCTTGGTCAGAGCATGTCCAGCTGTTTCATTGCTGCATAGCAAAGTCCTGACGGCTCTGAGAACAAGAGTCAGTGTTAGTTAACAAACCACGTGCATCAGCAATCATTTTATTTCATCACACTGACAACTCATGATCCTTTTGCTCCGATTTCTCTGCAATTAGTACTCCTGAACCTCAGAGCCATATCTATAAATCCTTTTGAGTTATTCACTATTAAATTCTCCTCAACATCATCTAATTAGCTCTTAATAAATCCTCCCAAACACTAAAACATATCCACATTTCATTAGGATGCAATGGGGAAGAGGTTGCACAGCTTTTCCTTCCATAAAAAATCCTTCCTCTTTACTCCCAATGATACATATAAGTTTGATAAGTCCACACTACTCAGCTCCCCTGTGACTCAAGCTACATCTGCCTTTACCAGCAAAATTCTATTTTGCAATGATAAAAGGGAAGCTAGAAGACAGGAAAGACTGCTCACAGACAACAGTTTGGTTTCCAGCATGTTTTTAAGGAGATTAGACTAGCTGTTTTATAGGTGCTTTCTGAGAAAAACTTTCCTGGGGTCTTGATAAATCCTGCTTTGATTTTCTTCATTAGAATATTGTCCTGATTTGATATTTTGTTTGCTCAAAATCAAATGACTAAGTTGTAGTAGCAAATAGTTGATGGGTGTGATTGCATTTTAATCCTAGGTGTGGCATGTATCTTTCGTCTGTGTTGCTACTGCTTTTTGAAAAAAAATTTGCTATGACCAAAGAACCTGCAAGAAACATTAATGACTGAAAAGGTAATTCCTCTCTTTTAGAGGTTTTTCTACAAATGCTAGGAAATAAATAACAATAAACAATCAAAATACTATTGCTTGTCATTCTCAGTCTATGCTGTTATGATGTCAGAATGATCTTGTCACCATTTGATTAATGTTGAGGTAACTGACTCCCTGCTCAAGACTAATGAAACACACCTGCAACATGCTTGTGTACATTTTGGAATGATTCAGTAGGTTCCTACGCTGAAAGCAAGAAGATAAAGCTTAAAGATATGTTCAGATTCCAAGACTTTGGATATTTAAGGTTTGAAATCCAAATTATAAAGAATTATCATATTACATTTCTATTTATTTATTTTTAGAATTCTGATAAAAAAGTTTGTCTTTAAAAAGTTATTAAACAAATCATTGAAAGGCAGGACACAATATTTCAGAGAATAAAGCATCTTGGATAAAGGCCTTGAAATGGAATTGAATCAGATTATTTTAGATGTCCTCTAAAATTATTTGTGTAGAAGAGAAGGAAAATTTAGATAAAAGTAATAAGTGATGGAACATTAGGAAGATTATACATCCTTGAATCCATAGTATTTAAGGGCTTTGAATGAGGCTAGAAGTGGGGAAAAGAAGAAAAGTCTGGAATCAAAGAAGAAAAAAATAACTTGGAGACAATGGAAGGAAACTATCTTAAAGGTTTTAGCAGATGTAGGATGATATTTGCTTAAGTTTAAGGCAACAAAGCAGAGGAACATGGATGCACTGTGCCTAGGTCACAGTTGTGTTTGTGGAGATGTAGAAACAGAGGAAGCTTGCTCCTCTCTTAAATTCACAACAGTAATGTAAATACATTCTCCTCAGAAGAAAATTCATAAAATGTAGTATTCTTTGCAAGCTGAGTGGATTGTGCATTTTTTTCTGTATTGTCAGAGATTAAATGGTGCATATGTTTAGAAGCATAATAATTACCACTGCAAAACAAATAGAAGTGACCTACGTTTTCAGCAAAACGCTTTTTAATAGCACAAGTCTGAAATGTACATGACACTGATTGCATTTTTAGCCTATGTGTCAAAATCAAGAAGCAGAGACCTTGGTTGAGGCTATTGACATAGTAACATTTCTTAGTCTATTTTAATTTACTATTTTAAAAAAAATATTAAAAATCTTTAAAATAGCTATTTTAAAAGATAGTTAACACACAAGATCAATTACCTGGGTTCATTAGTTTTATTTGTTATATTTTCCTCCATTTTGCAGTACTTATGGAATGCTGTTTTTAATTTCAATTCAGTATCAGATTTATTTAATGAATACGAAAAAATGCTGCTATTATTTTGCCTATTAAATTAGGTTGAACAAGCTAATAAGGAAAAAACATGCTTTTTACAAAAATGTTTTTATTTAGGTCAAAGGTACACATGGGAGGGATTCATCCTCCTGACTGTTTTTTGGAATTATCAAGTCATTTTTCACTTTTTTTATTGAAGTTTCTTCTCATCATTTGAAAACCCAATGGGACTGTAGTGAAATTGAAAAACATAAGCCATATGTTTTGGAACGTTTTACAATTAAACAAGCAAATTACTATCCACAATATTTTAAACACTTAAAGTATATTTTGTAAACGTACTTACTTATATAAGAAAATAGTGGAGAATTCAGAGGATTATTTTTTGACTAAAAATCTTACATTTAAATATTTAATTTTCTTTTAGCTTTGGAATGCATATTATCCAAAACCCCAATGCAATGATATAATGAGCAAAGTTCAACTTTAAAGCTATGGAATACAATTCACTGCTTAAAAGAAAAAAATATTTTGCTAGTTACACACTTATCTGTCTCTGATTCATTATCCAAACCCAGCTAAAGCAAGACACAATGGCTACATTATCATTCCACTGACATCTGAAGAAAGTAAACTTAGTTCAAGAAACCCCATTTTGTATTCTACTAGCCATAGAGATAAAATAGAGTTCAGTTTCACATTTTTGGCAGGGGCTTACCCAGTTTTAAGAAAGAATGAGCTAAGCACTATCTAATGACACCTGGATGATCCAACCCTCAGGCAGTAAAAACCTGCCAACCACACCACCCAGGTGGGGTCCAGAAATGTTAAACTATAAATTGTCTCTAAATATGAGTTCATGCATAGCACATCTGAGCTCTTGACCCCAAGTAATCCTGCCTTGTGATTTTTGCCTATAAAAGGCTTGTATAACTTGAGATGCTCAGCTCTTTCTTGCACTGCACCCATGCAGGTGCGAGGAACAAGCTCCCTGACAATAAACCTTGCTGTTGCATTTTGGAAGTCTCTGTCTCTGGTGGTCTCTCTGGGTGATAGAGATTCAGGTATTTCAATATCCACAACTTGGTTGTAAAAAGTATGAGCACTTGATGTTTTGCATGTTTGTTATAGCATGTAATAAACATTGTGTCTCATCACATTTAATCTAGACATACATTTTTTACTCCCACAATATAAATTACACCTTTTCTTTTTTCACTTTTTTACTCTTTTACTTTTTCTTCATGGAGTAGTACCATCTAATCCTATCTAAGTGGCTTGTCTATAGATGGTCTGGAGTTTGTGATTAAGGGAAAATAATCCCAGGTTGGTGGAAGAAGCATTTACTTGATAATTTGTCATTATTCATGATACTGCAGGAATTGATAAGGCTCTTCTCTTCAGGGACACCAACATTAAACTTCTCCTTCTACAGCTTTTATTTCCCAAGGGTGGCATTTTCCTTTTCCTGACCACACTTGGAAAGCTTTTCTTTTTCTTTTCAATCACTTGGCTAAATCTGTGAAAATTTTCACACATTTGCTAGATAGTGGACCTTACTTACTCAAGAAACTTTAAAACTAAACACTGCAGTAAAGTAAAAAGTGTTTATTCCTAAACACACATGTTTAGCTGCTACAGAAGAAAAGAAATTTCAGCTGTATGTGGTAGGAATGTTCTCTGTGTACTGTGAATAAAGAACTGTTTTGGCCTGTGTAGAGCACCATAGAAGTGGGTGGAAAATCAGAGGCAGCCAGGTAGGAAGAAGGGTGGAGTTTGCCAGTCACGATCCCTCCCCAAAGAAGCAGCATGTAGGAGAAACAGGTGAGCCACTGGCAGTGGCCACGTGGTGGGAAGATTAATGGAAATGGGTTGAATTAAGATGAAAGAGCTAGCTAGTAATGTGCTTAAGATATGGGCCAAACAGTGTTAAAGTATATAAGCATGTGATTTCATTTCTTTTGGCGGGTGCGCAGACCAGGTTCCAAACCCCCGGCACCGCACACGCGCCAGGTCACAAACCTCATGGACCCAAAACAGGCCGGGGAAAACCTACTACAACAGCTGTACACTTAAAAATGCTAATTACTAAAGAAATGCCCTCATATCTTCTATATTTATAAACTTATGTGAGAAAATTTGCTACAATCCCTATTACTACAAATATAATTTTGTAAGTTTTTAAAAAAGAGTTTTTAATTTCCAGAAAACTTCCATTTTAATTCTCCTATTTTAAGAACAAAATATCACATGGCTCTGTTTCCATATTTACTGTTGATTCCGCTGCTGTGTGAGTACGTAATTAAACATGTCCTGCTCCTGCTATGTAGAGATAACACTATTTGTGAAAACACAGAATAAAGTCATATGGTTTTGAGTCTTGAATACTATTATGAAATTGTTTGCTGCCCACCTTCCCCTTTCACAATGAGAAAGTCACAGAGGTTGTATGCACTAGCATGTGGTTTAAAACTTTTTTGTGGGGAAAAAAAGCTGAAATGAACTAATAAATCTGGAATGACCCTCTATCACTGTCAAGATTAGAAGGCTCTATGAGCATGTGCACTCAGTCTGACAGAGGAATCTGCAATGCAACTCTCCTGGGAATGATTCAGTCTCCCTAAACCTAAGCCTCTATTCTTAAAAAAAAGTTAGATTAATAAATTTTTATTTTCAGTTTTGTGAAAATGCTTGGAATATAGCAATCATCCAACAAAGATTACGAATATTTTTTTCTCTTTCATTTCTACCTTATGTAAAATGACATTTTATTATGCTTTTTCATAAAAGGTTAATTACAATCAAAGTAAAGGTTACATTCAATATCTCATTAACAGCCTATAAATGCCAACTTTATAATAAGATTCAATTATTAGAAGACTTGAAAAATTAATTACCAAATTGATTATTTAGATACACTAAATTTCAGTGTATAAAAAGTTAAGGTATTAGTAAGCTTTCAGAGCATTGTTCATAATATTCAGATAGTAGTTCACTGAACATACTCTTTCATATTTATTCAGATGAACTAAAAACTTATATCCAAACAAAAACCACTCATGATGCTTATAGAGGTTTTAAGTAAGGATAAGACTAAGAAGAGCAAATAAAATAGAAGTGAATTATGTATTTGGATAGGAGAGAAGATGAATATTCACAAAATACTAAATTGTTTGGTGAAAAGTCACATATATAATGGACTGCAGAGAAAATAAAGAGCTTTGATTTGGGGGATTGTAGCTAATGGTTAAGTAGATAAAGAACAGAGTATTTAAAGGGAAGTAAAACTATTCTTCTTGCTGTGATATTATGTTACTCCAGTGCAGAACAAACACTGTTGCACAAGTATCATAATCTGTATACCATACAAGAATAAATCCTATTGCATACAGTGAGTTTATAAGTACTAATTAAGTGTTAATAAAAAATGACAAATTGTAATAAATTCATCTACTTTAACATGGGATGTAACTAATGGGGTCTATCTGTCTCTGTATGTGTTTGTGTGTGTGTGTTTGCCTGTGTTTTTGTGTCTATGTGTGTCTATGTACTTAGGCAAAATGTATAAGTTAAGTCTATGGTGAAATTAAAACTAAAACGGTATATGGTAAACTCAAAACAATTCTTACTTCTCTAGGGGAGTATTTTAGTTATTTTATAAAAATAAAATTAGATTAGTTTTAAAAGTAAAGATCTTGAGCACCTTAGCCATCAGAGAAATGCAGATGAAAACAACTTTGAGATACCACCTTACACCTGTCAGAATGATTAAGATTAAAAACACAGATGGCATCCTATGCTGGAGAGGATGAGGACCAAGGTGAACACTCCTCCATTGTTGGTAGAGGTGTAAGCTTGTTCAGCTACTCTAGACTGCAGTATGATGGTTTCTCAGAAACCTAAGAATCAATCTCCCCAAGGATCTAGCAATACCACTATTCGGCATATACCTAAATGATGCACATTCACACTCCAAATGAATTAACTCAACTCTGTTCATAGCAGCATTATTTGCAATTGCAAGAATTTGGAAATAACCTAGATGTCCCTAAACTGAAGAATGAATTAACAAACTGTGCTACATCTATACAATGAAGCACAACTCAGCAGTTAAAGAAAAAAATGACATCCTAAAATTTGCAGGCAAATGGATGGAATTGGAGAATATTCTCCTCAGCGAGGTATCTCAAACCCAGAAATATAAGCAAGGATATACTCATTCATTAGTGGACTTTAAAAGAAAATAAACAACACCCAAGCTGCCAACCATAGCCACTGAAAAGCTTGGGATCTGAAAATTATATTTAATATAACCTTCTGATGTTCATTTGATCTCAACGCTATTCATTCTATACAATGGCATTGTTACATATTTCCTTTTTTTCTTGTCACTCTATTTTATATATATATTTTTTTTAGAAAATAAAGTCATTTTTTTTTAAAAAAAGTAAAGATATACAAATTGGTCCCATATGAAGAAAGAGTTTTTAGTCAGCAGAAGACATTTGACACTGTTTAATAGAAAGGCAAGAAAACATGTCATGCTCAGTTATGAGCACATGAATAATATTAATTAGTCATTTCACTCAGTATCAAAAATAAGTTTATGGAGCCAAAATGATTGAGCAGAAAGATGGCAAAAAATATAGACCACTATTCAACAAGATCTATTTGAGTCTAGCTGGGCAATAGAAAGTTAGAGAAAGCCTGTTCTCAGAAGACTAGACTCTATTATATGATATGTCCCTTTTCATTCCATTCATAGAAAATAGAACATAAGCTACTGGGCACTTACAATGTAGCAATTGGTGAGAAACAATAATTTCTTCTATCTCCAGAGAACTAAAGGACAAATGATCTAAGCTATAAGAAAGAGACTAACAAGACTGCACAGACTCAAGAAGGCTGAGTCATTCACTCCTGAGCAAGGAAGGTATCACAATCCCAGAAAGAAAAACAGGAGATGTACTCACTCATTAGTGGACTTTAAAAAGAAAAGAAAAGAAGAAAAGAGATGTCATTGTACATAAGAGCTCAAGTCTACAACATAGCTAAATGACACAGTGCCTCACTTCTGCATTGATGGCCTCTGGCAAGGGTGTGGGTGAGGGAAGACTTGTCTTCTTTAAGAGTCTGGCCACAGGGAGCTTAATCATGCTCCAGTAAGTAAAGGAGCAGCATGAGTGGGCTTTTTTTTGTTAATGGGGAGATCATAAAAGTGGGTATGAATCTAAGAGGTCTGATAACTGAGTATGATGGGGTGCCTGATGTAAAAGCACCAAATAAATAAAAATAAAAAAACTCAGTTTAATGGCACATCTATGAGCTTTCGCATTTTCTTGGTCTATAGTAATTTAAAGCTAAACATTCACAATTAAAGATAAAGGATATGACTTTCATGAAGCAGAACTGACAATTCCTTAGTATACAGTTTAATGACATGGAGAATATAGAAAAATATTCTTGATTTGCAGTTCCCTGATGGCTACAAATATTGAGCAATTCTTTAAGAGTCTTTCAGCCATTTGAGAACTTTCTTTTGGAAATTCTCTATTTTGATCAATACTCCACTTTTTATTGGATTATTTGGTATTTTGATGTCTAGTTAGTTGAGCTCTTTATATATTTTAGAGATCAGCCCCCTGTCAGATGTAGGATTGGTGAAGATCTTTTCCCAGGCTGACATTTTGTCTTATTGACTATATCTTTGTCTTACAGAAGATTCCAGTTTCAGGAGGTCCCATTTATTAACTGTTGCTCTCAGTGGCTCCAGCTGGTGTTATATTTAGGAAGTGGCCTTCTGTGCCAATGGATTTAATATCCCACTTTCTTTTTTACCAGGTTCAGTGTAAGTGGATTTATGTTGAGTTCTTTCAACCATTTGGACTTGTGTTTTGTGCAGGGTGATAAATATGGATATATTTGCATTATTCTACATGCCTCCATCTGATTATGCCAAAACTATTTGTAGAAAATTATTTTTCCCCATTGTAAATTTTTGCTTCTTTGTCAAAATTCAGGCCTTCATAGGTGTGTGAACTAATGTTAGTGTCTTTAATTCAAATCCATTGATTTACATGTCTGTTTTTATGGCAATGCTAAGCTATTTTTATTACTATAGCTCTATAGCAGAATCTTAAGTCAGGGACGGTGAGCCCCCTAGAAATTCCTTTATTTTACAGGAGTGCTTTGAGAGTCTGTTTTTTTGTTTGTTTGTTTGTTTGTTTTTCTATAAGATGTTGAGTATTGTTTTTTTTGAAGTATATAAAGAATATCATCTTATACCTATCTAAATGGCAAAAAAAAAACCCCTTTATGACAGCCTATGCTGGAGGGAATATGAAGGAAAAGGAATATTCCTCCATTGCTGGTGGGAGTGTAAACTTGTACAACCTTTGTAAAAATCAGTATTGCAGTTTCTCAGAAAACTAAAAATCAATCTACTTCATAAGACAATACCACTCTTGGGTATATACTCAAAGAATGCACACTTATACCACAAGGACATTTGCTCAAATATGCTCATAGCAGCATTATTCATAATAACCAGAACCTGGAAACAACTTAGATGCCCCTCAATTGATAGGTAGATTGAATAAAAAAAAAAGGTACATTTACACAATGAAGTATTATGTAGCAGTAAATAAAATGACATCTTGACTGCAGGCAAATTGATGAAACTAGAAAAAAAATCCAATCATCCTGAGTGAGGTAACCCAGACCCAGAAACACAAACATGGTGTGTGCTAACACATAAGTGAATAATATTAGATATAAAGCAAAAGATAACTAGGCTACAATCCATAACCCCAGAGAAGCTAGGTAACAAAGAGGATCCTAAGAGAAACATTATGGATACCCCTAGGAGGAGAAAATACATAAGATTTCCTGAGTAAATTGGGAGCATTGGGTGGGGATAAGGGAGGTGGAAAGAGAACATGAGGGAACAGAATGATAGAGTTGGAAGAGGGACAGAGAGGGGGAACAACACAATAGATATGTTGACAGAAGAAGCCATTTTCGTGTTAGGATGGAACTCAGGTCTAGAGAAACTCCAAGGAATCCATAAGGATGACCTCAGCTAAGACTCCAAGCAATAGTGGAGAGGATGCCTGAACTGACCTTCCCCTATAATCAAATTGATGACCACCCTTGCTGTCAACATAGAACCTTCATCTAACAAGTGGTGAAAGCAGATGCAGAGATCCATAGCTAAGCACTGGACCCTGCTCTCAGTCTAGCAGAAGAGAGAGAAGTGAGATTACATGAGCAAAGGGTCAAGATCATGACGGAGAAACCCAGACTTTGTTGACTCCCAATGAGAATGGATGGGGGGTTGGGGTTGGAGGAAGTTGCCAGGTGAATGGGAAAAAGAGAGGGAAAAGGAACTATTGTTAGTATGTAAAAAAATCTTTTAAATAAAAATATGTCAAAAATATTTTTATATGAGAACTTACTACCTACCCCATATTTTTATACACACCATGTGCATTGGTCCCATGGATGGATGAATGCAAAGAACTGAAGTGAAGGTGTTTTGACAGAAACTTTCTACAAGATAGAACTATTGACAGTTGATGGCTGCAGAGAGGGAGAGTGACTCTCCTCTGGGTATGTGACTGCTAGAAGGATGATCATGATTAGGTTGTTACTATAGCCACATCCCACCAGCAGATACTCACTCCAAAGCCTCTGATGTAAGCACGTGCCTACCCTTTAAAATCTCCAATTACATGAAAGACTTTCTCTTTTTCTCTTCCCCCTCTTCCCCCTCACCCTCCTTAATAAGCCCAGTGTGACTCCCTTGGCAACGTGCTGTTGAGTTCCTTTCATGCAAAAAATACTAACATTTGGTGCCGAAACTTGGGAGGCTGCTTCTTAGAGTTAAGTGCACATAACCTAAGAAAGCCTCATCCAAAATTTGCAGTTGCTGCCAAGATGTGCCCTTCCATTTGCTCGTTCACAGTCTGCATTCCAATCGGTAAGTGTTCCCTCACTCCTGGTGTTCCCCACTACTAAAGCTTCTCCATGGGACTGGCTTGGTGCCTATCTTCTAGACTTTGCTGCCAAGTCCCGAGATTGTGTGTGGCAAACTATATTGTCTGACAAGTCTTTACAGTTTTGCAGCATAGGTGGGAGATATCCCTGGAGTCACATCCCAGAGTTGACGAATCTTGGAGTGTTTGGTGTAATGGATCGAGGTCCCAGTGAATTTACCCTAGTAACGGATGGATATTCTAGAGTGTTTTCGCTTCTCTTGAGGTGACGGTTTAAGTGATGACTTATATTTAGCTGGCTAAAAATTCCTCCTAAGCTTTAGTGATGGCGAATACAGTGACGTCACCCAGCTTATCTGCTTTGACCTCCTAAAATACTATATTTTGCCACATTTTACGACAATTCACTTTCAAAACAAATGCTCAGTGCAAATGGAAGCTTTATTTCCTCTTCTCGTCTCTTCTCTCCATTTCTAAACTTCTTTCAATTCTTCTACCATCTCCCTATAACTTCCACATTAAAAATTAAACTGCTGAACACTCAGTCTTCCCTACTGTATTTATTCTAAATAAAACTCATCAAATTTCTACTTGACATGCCTTAAATCAAAGCAGGGACCAGCTGAACTCCTGAAAAATGTGCTAGCGCTGCTCAGGCAGCAGAGAACAGTCGGTCACCACCAAAGGCATGAGGCCTCCACTGCCTGTCCACAAGGTAGACTGCTGCCACCCTGCCTGGCCTATAGCGGTCAGGCAGCCACTGCAGCCGCTGGAGTTGTCAAGCTCCCTCCTCCGGCTGTAGAGACAAAAAGGGCTGAGCAAAAAACAAGGCTATTCTTCTGCCACTGAGGTCCTATACAGCATGAGATCCTCAGAGCAATGTCCCAGATTCCTCAGCCACCGTTGTCCGCTATAAGCCACTGAGTCATGGCCGGTGATGATGTCACTTCAAAAGAGCCATTTTAACTTGCCTCTGAAGCAGCTAGAGAACTAACCCTCTTCTTCCAAAGGATTCAGGTTCAAATCTCTGATCTTCACAAAACCTATGTTTTTCCATATATATATATATATATATATATATATATATATATATATATATATATGACTACCTTCCTAAATTATAATTGCTGCATAGAATTTCCTCCTGCTGGGTTTTATCTATATCTCCCCTCCCTAGCCTCAGGTTTGCCATTTTTACAGTGTTAGATAACCGCAACACCTACATCAGCAGCAGGATGAGCTTGGTTACTGTTAGTAAAGCTGCTGCACACAGACACATGCAGACAAGTAGCAAAGTCTCTGCTACTACCCCACTGGCTGAAGGAAACTTCTTTTCATGAAAGGCAGGATGTAGAAAAATATAATAAATAAAAGGTGCAATGGACAAAAGTTAAAATGTTATTTCTGGAAATACTCTGAAGATTTTAGCACATAAAAACATGGCAAAAATAACACTTGTGAGTGTGAGTCTTTCAGTAGAAAGTAGAATTGGCAGGAGCTGAAGAAAGGCAGAAATGTGTTTAAGTTGGAGTTCATTCAGGTTTAGTGGAAATAAAAGACAGAAATAGGCTAAGTAAAAAGAGAAAAATACATGTATACAATGATCATATCCATCTACCATAACCTCCCTCCAACTCACCTTATGCCACCTACCCTGTTCTTCCTCCCAGTTGGTATCTTATTTTTTATTGTCATTAAGAACCCAGAGTCCAGTTAGTGCTGCACATATAAGGAACCAGACTTGAGATATCCAATGTGGCCCGAGTGTTAGTATTTTGCACATGAAAAGAAGTTGACAGCACATGGCTAAGGGGGCCATATTGGGTTTATTAAGGAGGGAGAGGGGAAAGAGGAGAGAGAGAAAGAGAGTTGGAGGCAAAGAGGAAGAGAAAAAGAGAAAGTCTTTTAGGTAATTGCAGATTTTAAAGGGTAGGCATGTGCTTATGTCAGAGGCTTTGGTGCAAGTTTCTGCAGGTGGCTATAGTAACAACCTAACAGTCCAGGCTTTGTTGATATATATATCAACAGGCTTTTTGAGAACAGCAATATCCTTTGCTTAAGATAGCCAGAAACTCCTTATGTAGCTCAGTGTCTTACTTTTCTGGGTGCTGGAGTTATAAAATGGCTAGACATAACTAGATGTGTAATCTCATAAAAGAAAATTATTAACAGTTAATTTACTTAAATTTACATGGGTACTTTAACTGAACTATTACTATAATTTCACAAAAAAATTTTACATGGTATATTGCCAAGCATATATTATCTGAGATATCAAATTTTGTACTAACACATAGAATTGTATTTCATCCACCATGTAACATATTAGAAACTATCCTTATATTTTCAAACAAAATGTGTTTTTGTAGTTCTCCTTTTCTATCTGCCTCACACCTCCTTCTTCTCCTCCCCATGGAGCTGGCTTCCTTCCAGCCAGACACTTTTCTTCTGTCATGTTTCATGAGTTCTTTGGCTTGCTCCCATTTTATCTTAACATATCAGCATATATTCTGCCACTTCCTTGAGTAATTTCAGATGTTGTCTACATTTACACCATCTATCTCACTTTATCCTTTCTCTACCCAGAATTCTCCTAGTCTGGTTGCTCTACCTATACTTCAATCCTTGATACTGGCCAAACAGTGTTTGATTAAACCAATTCAAATTACAAAACTTTGCAATGTAGAAGAGCATTATTCTACAGCACAAAACCATAGTTTTGTAGTTAGATGTTGCTATTATACATTAGGCAATGTCTAAACTTCATAGATTCACCTGCAAATTTAGTAAGTTCTTTTATTCATTTTGCTTTTATATATATTTACATATACACACATTGAGATATGTATATTTTCATAAAGTATAAAGAAACTTAATATTATGAACAGAAGACATTTTCTTAGAGGCCATGTCTTATAATAAATGTTTTGACTTTAATATATATTGTAGACTATTGTCAACACACGAGGAAAAATGTGTTCCATCTCTGGGAGTTTTTAATTAGATTTAAAAGATTATTAGAATTATTGACAATTAATGCAAGTTCTTTATTTAATTTATTTAATGGAAAATCTCTTAAATTTAAGCTTCATTCCTAATGCATATGGAATGACTTGACTTAGAAACATATATGTATGTTGGAGCAAAGTTAACCAAGTGACAATCTATCCTATGCCTGAGGGAATGTGTGTATGTACAGTTTACATTTAAAAGAGCAGTAATAAATAGGGCAAACTATACATTTGTGTAAAAACTAAGTGTTTTATAGCATAAATTATCTGAAAGATAAAATGCACCAAAATAATTCTAGAATTATCCAAGTTTTGTCTCATATTAATATTTGATAATGTCACCTGGACACATCAATATTTAAAATAAAGTCACAGTACAGCATGACTTGAAATACTGACATGTATTTAAACTGTTTTAACAGCATTTAAACATTGTATACATTAAATTAATAAACAACTTCATTTTCATTGGTAGAATTAATTTTGTAGATAGAGAATTGTTGTCTATATTTTAAGCTTAAAAAATACCAAAATTAAAAAGCAAAATTTACAAAAGTGTAAGGGTATTAAAAAAAACTTAGTGACTGTTTACAAAATGCTTATCTATCATCTTCTACACAGATGCATCTTTTTACATAGAAAAATGGTCGTGTTTTCACTGAAGAAAATTAAAATTTTTCATTTCTTGATGTATAATCATAGAAAAAAAGTACTCAATCCAAAATTTGACCCCTTCAAAGGCAACTGAAAATATGTAAGAACATTCACATTATTAAATTGTAAACAACATTTGTGTTAGACAGTTTAATGTAACAAAGTTCAAAATGCCATCACAGAGCCTCAACCCTTAAGTTCATACAGAGAAGGCAAAAGAAATGCATCAGCAATTTTATCCGCTTAGCCATAATTTTGAATTTTCATAGGAGATTGGTGACTGTTTAGTGGATGTATAATTTTCATAAACTATGTAGAAGGTTAATATTATGAACAGAAGACATTTCTTCAGAGGCACATATCTTATAATAAGTGTTTTGACCTTAATTCTAATAATTTCTCACTGTCATCTTGTGTCACTATTGGATAGCAAAAATGTCTGCCATAACTCTCAATCACTTAGAGTTAAAAAACAAAATGAGTCAAAGAGCTCATTAAATTTTTAGGTAGAACGATGAAGTTTAGATATCACCCTAACCCTAATGTATAAATAAGAACATCTAACTATAAATCAGTTGATTTCTGCTGTAGATTAAAGCTCTTGTATATTACATAGTTTTGTCATTTGAATTAGTTTAATCAAACAATGCTTGGCCAGTATTGAGGTTTGAAGTATAGG
Source organism: Sigmodon hispidus (assembly GCA_004025045.1). Classification (NCBI taxonomy): domain Eukaryota; kingdom Metazoa; phylum Chordata; class Mammalia; order Rodentia; family Cricetidae; genus Sigmodon; species Sigmodon hispidus. The sequence goes on along the minus strand of PVIH01020102.1, from coordinate 12,720 downwards.
CTGAACAACCAGACTATGAGAATTCTGGGAAGATTTAGAGAGATGCCAGTTAGTTGTCAAGCAAGCAGGATGTGTAAAAATGGGATAACAAGCCAAGAGCCATGTGACAAAGCATAAATAGAAATATGGATTAAATTAAAGTATAAGAGTTAGCTGGTAACAAGTCTAAGCAAATGGCTAAACATTTATGAGCAATATTAAAGCCTCTAGATAGTTATTTGGGAACTGGTAGGGAGGAAAGAAATGTGCAAGTACATATGATGTCCAATGTGGAGCCTGTACATCTGCATAAAGCTTGAGAAAATAAACAAGCAAAAGGGATATAAAACATTTAATGAAGCAAAACCAGCTTCCTAGTTGTGTCTTTGATATGGCCTGCAATAGAAAGATTCCATGACATATAGGTTTGTGCTATAGCATGGCCGAGTAAGCCTCTGAATGGTTATTCAGGAACTGGTAGGTAGGAGAGAAATGTTTAACTACATATTTCAGGTAAGTTTTCTTCACCTTTGTAATTTTTAGTAGAAACTATAAGTTTATTAGTTTAGTTCTTTCATTGTCTCTGTGGAAAAATTTAGAAAAAATGGTAGTTTCGCTTCTGCCTTGCTAACTGATGGCAAAGATAGACATATGAACAACAGAACCTGTGCCCTATGCAGTGGCTAAATAATGTTTTTTGTCAGTCTTACACAGGAAAGACAAAGTTATTATATTAAAAGGGCAAAAATAGCCATTTAGCCAATAATTCTATATTGACTACACAATCTCTAAACTTTCCTGGCTTTGATACATCTTGAGAGCTTCAAACAAGTTGACTTTAAAAATCGATAATTAGAAGCTAAAAATTAATATTTAGTTTATAGAAGAGCAAAATTCCTTTTTGGGCTACTCTAGAACAAGGTCTAAAAGTATTAAGAAACATATTGAAGTTATTTTATTGATAAGAGAAGTAAAATACAATGCTACAAGGTAATTCTAAATCATGACTTGCAATATTTTGTATATTATAGTCCTCTATCTTATCTCTAAGAAATTATTCTTACTCACATAAAGAGGAAATGAAGGTAAGATTTAAAGAAAAATGAAGGGAGGATAGACGGAAGAAAAAGAACATATATATATATATATATATATATATATATATATATATATATACTAAAAATACCAAACCTAAGATTCTAGACATATTTATTTTTAATGGAGAGGAAAACTAGCATTGTTAGAATCTCTTCTGCAAAATAAATACATATCTTGAATATTATATAATGTTTACACAAACTCAAAAATCATGTTTTATGCTTTTCTGTGAAGTATACTATTAATATGGTAAGGAACCTATATGAAAAATATGGGTTTTTCATGTAAACTATGTTTATTAATAGGCTAGTGGTAAATGACATATAACTACCTCACAAATTAAAAAATAATATTATGATGACAGAGAATGCTTCATTTATGTTTTCAGAAATGTATATGAATATATTATTATATTCAAATATTAATATTCTTATATTAACATAATTGTTATATAAACATTAACTTATTAATGTAATGTTATCTCATATATACAAAACAAAAGAGACCATTAATTGGTTTTGTTTTTACTATTAGTGTTTTTAACTTCACCTTCCATTTTATCACCCTTTTATTGAAAATAGATTTTCCCCCATGATATATCTGATGATTACCCTTCCCTCTACTCTTTCTAATTCTTCTCTAACTCCCTTCTTATCCATACCTATGCCCTGTAGTGAGATTGCGTTCTACTCCATTGTAAATAATTGTTCTACCTACTGGTTTAATTAAAAAGTAAAACTGATTGGCTAAAGGCAGACAGGAAGTGTGGGTGAGACTACCAGTCTGAGAAAACTCTGGGAACAGGAAAGGCAGAGAAGATATGCCAGAGATGCCTCCAGAGGACAACTATGCTGCTCTGACAAAAGGTACCTAGCTGCATGGCTGAACAGGATGAGAATCAAGGGTTAGTTTTAGAGCAAGCTAGCTAGCAATATGCCAGAGTCATAGGCTGAACAGCATAAAATTAATACAAGCGTCTGTATGTTTCTGATGGTCTGCATGACTAGACCACAAGCCAGACAGGTCAGAAACTTTATACAACAATGCCCTTTCTATCTCTCATTAAAAAGCAAACAGGCATCTATGAAGTAATAATAAAATTAAATTAGGAAGTAAAACATAAGAAAATAAAACAGAACCTAACTCACTGGAATTGAAAAAGGCAATGAATTTGAAAGAGAGCAATGATGGGTGCATTTGAAGGTTTAAAGGAAGCAAAAGAAGAGGGAGGGAGATTGTACAAATAAAGTATTATCTAAAAAGTTAAAATAATAAGTATTAAAAAATAAACATTGTGGCCTAAAAATCATATTTGACCCTTATAAACTTCTTTCAATTTATTTTTGTTTTGTTAGAGTTTTTTAATGAAATGAACCTATGAAGCATAAATACATGAGGTTGTCATCTTTAGATTAACAACTATATTATATCTCCAAATACCACAGAAAGGCTTGCAGATATCTAAAAGTAATTAACTAATGTGAGTAAGAGTAACTGACTTTTTTCTAACTTTATTGACTTAGGTGGTTACAACTAGACTGATATTTCAATAAGTGGGTAGCCGATTAGGTCATCATGCCATATAAAATTATTCCTCAAACTTAGTAAATTTCATATATATATGCATATAGTATAATATACATATATTAATTATCAAAGTAAAATCTGAAGTCATGCCATGCTAAAGAAGTACCTACAACTGAGATGTGCCCTCAACTATAAGTGTTACTTTTAGGTGAAAAGAAGTATATAGAATATGTCTTGTAATTCTATAACTTTCATTTGAGTTTTAAATTTGAAGAGTCCACAGCCAAATGAAAAATTGGATTTAGTGGCAATATATTAATCTAACAAGATATAATTGAGCCACATTTCAGTGTTTGCTTTATAAATTGGCAATACATTACTTTCAACATCCAATTAAGAAAGAAAATATTCAGATTACATGACAGAAGTATAAATTTTATTTCTGCAATTAAGAACTTGTACATTATGAAGAATATATTAAAGATTTTATTTTTTATCAGTAATCCAACCAAAGTTAATAGTACATGATTCTGAAGATACTCACTTTTCATATATATATATATCCTTTAATGAACTTCACCAAGGTAGTTAAAGTTTATTCTTCAAATTTCATAATATATTTTTTTATTTCTTTTGTTATTGGTATTTGGATTTTTCTTCTGTGATTTCAGTAAATATAACTTTTGTTAAGGCTAGTAGCCAATGTCATAGGTCTGCCTGCCTTAATTTTCATCTTGTGCAATCTTTCATGTATAATCAATGTCTTTGGTGTAACCCTGTTTGGAAGAAAGCTCCTTAAATGTAAAAAAGATAGTTAGCAACACAGTTAAGTCTCAATTGATAATTGAATATCAAAAGTTAATCATACCATCTATTTCTTAATACATTCTAATGGAAATTGTGAATAAGGGTGAAAACACTCATAAAAGTATGAGTTTTCCTGGAAGTAGGCTGAAGGAAAACAGTGAGTAACTCAATGATTTGATACCTAAGAAAGTCAGAAGTGTCAATAGAAAATGACTAGAGAATGAAATCTCGAAAAGAAGATGAGATTTCAAAATACTTGGCTGCCAAAATTTTTTTAAAGTGAATGAAATGGTAAGGTCTGAAACATTATGTCATTTGAGAAATGGGTAGAGGCAAAAGAAAGAATAGATTAAGTAAAAGAGTAACAAAAATCTGCCAAACACACACTTTTATTTTTCATTGTGCAACATGACTAATATGATGTTTTTGGCTCTTCTTAATGTGATTGTTTCCCATTGCTAGCCACATTATATATATATATAAAATTTAATTTTCAATATATGTCTTATAATAAAGATGATTGTTCTTCTAATGTGTTCAATCATGTTACAACTTTGTAATGTTTAACTAGTTCTGACTACATTTTACTATTACTAGTTACTAAAATTTCAGTAGTAACCAAATATGATGGAGTTTCTGCCATTTATAGTATAATCCTTTAGCCACCTATAGCAGCAGAGGGTGTATTAGCCAAGTTAGCTAAGGGAAAAAAGTAAATATCAAATCCTAGTTGCTTTCATTACTAAAAAACATCTATTTCTTGTTACATCTACAGATGATGAGATCAGACAAAACCCAACATAAGGAGTTTTCTGGGTAATAATATTTTGGGCATTTATATAGGTATATAGACAAATATGTGTCTGGTGTCCAAGCCGACCAGAAGAAGGCATTTTATCTCATAAAGCTGTAGTTATGTATAGTTGTGAGCTCCCATGTCGGTGCTGGGAAAGGAATCCTGAAACTCTGTATAAGCATGAGAGCTCTTAAGCACTGAGCCATTTCTTCAGCTCATTTTTATCTCAGTCTTAAAATGTACTAGGAATCAGGGTGTCTTTTTGTTCTTGAAATAACTACATGTATTTTAAGTTTTATCTAGAAGGCTATTGACATCTTTTATTTTTCTTTAGAATTTGGCTTATTCATAGCAATACCATAATCTACTGATACATTTACAGCATTACTTCTCATACTTGCTATGCATTCAAGAACATGGTCACACATGTTCTTGAATATCATGATCTAGTAGACTCTGGCAGTGCATCATTAGCTGATGCTGAAAACAGTGCATGCTCACACAAACTAACTGTTACTACAAATGGTTGTGGTGGTTATATATTTAATAAAACCAGTTTGGAATATCAGAGAAGAAATCCACCACAGTCAGTCCAGGAGGATCAGAGAGTGGTAACACACATCTTTAATACCAGCATGGGGAAAGAATGGGAGTGGTGACCTACACCCAACCAGGCATGGTGACCTATACCTTTAATCCCAGCAGGTCTGAGTTTAAGGACAGCTTGGTTTACAGAGGGAGTTCCAGGCTCCCAGGCAGACTGTAATGGTGCCTTGCCTTTAATCTCATAACTTAAAAGACAGATATCTTTCTGTGTTTCTGTGATTTCAAACTAACTACCAAATAGTAGGAGCCCACACCTTTCATCTTAACCTGGATGTGATATAACTGGATGAAGAAGGTATTTAAGGCAGACTTAGGAAGACAGATTAGGCAATAGAAGCAGCTAGGAGTGAGGCTGAGGATCCTGGAAAATAACTTAGTAAAATTTGACTATGGTGTTTTTTCTCTTTGATATTCCAGCCTTTCCCCAATATCTGGCTCTGAGCTTCATTTAATACAACCAGAATTAGCATAACAAATGGTTATGCATTGGTTTTTTTTTGTATGATTCACATTTGTGTATTTGGGTACACAGTTACCAATGTGCACATAGGGAGGTCAGAGTATATTCTTAAGTATCAACCTTCACATTCTTCTTTGAGATACAGTCTCTTATTGCTTGCTAGGGTGTATGCTAGGCTAGCTCACCAACTTCCAGGCCTAAAAAATGCTGAGGTTACAGATGTAAACTTTGGTTTATAAATTTTACCTAATTACAACCATAGAATGACTACATTAATATTTTTTAATCTCAACAGCTGATGTCTGTATTTTTAATTGAGAATATTTAGTTTTGAAAATAATATTAATTATATATTCTGATTGTTCTGCTTATAATAATGCAAAGCTATGCTTGATTCCCAAACACAAATTAATAGTTTGTAGTATGATGTGATGGTGAATGACTTTCCAACATGCATGAAGCCAGGATGCAGATCTTAACTGCCATAAATGGAAAAAAAAATGAACAAAAATAAATAAACCAGTCTATGTCACTTATTTTTGTCTTCCATTTATTAATGTTCATTTACATCTGGTTCCATACCACTCACTCACACTAAATAAGATCTTGTTCTTTACAATGAATGTTACCTTTAGCTTAGAATTTTTGATTTTATTTTACATTCCTTAGATGTTTCAAATAGCACAAAGAATTCTCATGTAACTCTTGTCATTCATTCCCAGTAAAAGCTACATCCTAACAATAGTAATATATGACATCAAATCCAAGAGACTTTCACTCATAGCACTTGTCTATAAATTTCTGTGCCAATGAATTATGGCCTAGTTGGTATAACTAACATAAAGATCTATGCACCACCACTCATTTATTGTCATTATATTTCTTCTTGTAATTACAACTTCTCCACTCACAAGAAACAAAAAAAAATCTTATATTTCTATAAGGTTTTAATTTCAAATAACTTCTAAGTTTCCATCTTTACTTTAATAAAACATTTCATAAAATGCGAACATGACATGAGGAATGAATTTAAAATGCACTCTACAAGGTCACATGTTGAAGCCTTTGGTCAATAGTTTTTGATGATCTTTTGGGAGGTGGGGGACTTTAGAAGTTTGGAAAAGTCAGAGTGAGTAGTCACTTGAGGCGAGAATTTAAAGGTTCTATCAGTCTTTTTCCTTTTCTCTATTTCTTGTCCACTATGAAGTGAACAATCTCCTCCGCCACATGCTCCTTTTGCTTATGATGCCTTCCCTCATAATGGACACAAGAACATGGTGTCTGAATAAACACTCTGACAGCATGAGTCAAAAACAAGTATTTCCTTGTCTTGAGTAGTTCATGTCAGGCATCTCATGACAGAGATGAGAAAACTGGAGAAAAGTTTTTTCTGAGTAGCACTTACCATAAATATATCTAAGACATATATGTACTCAAAGATTCCTTCAGAATTATTATAATAACTAACATATATAACTAGCTAGTCTGTCAATGAATGAATAAATAAAAAATGTGGCATATATAGAAATGGAATAATATAAGAGAGGATAATCTGTAGTTTGCATAAACATGACAAGACATGGAGGTTATTTTTGTCAGTGAAACAGCTGGGCTTAGAAGATGTATGCCTCCTTATTTGTCTAAAAGACTCCTAGTCAGAGAAGCAGAGAATATGGAATTTTTACCAAAAGCTAAAGACAGGAAGTGATGTGGAAGTGTTGATGAAAGGTTCAAAGATACATTTAGTCAAGATAACAAAAGATGAGTGTTTGAAGCTGCCTTCACTCCATTCCAACACGGGTTCTGACACACTCCTCAATGGAATGTGGAACAAAGGAAGTGTTTCAAGTGGAAGAAAACAGCAAGAGTTATGTTTTTTAAAAAGTGGTTCTAGCTGTAACATTTTGGAAGCACTCACATGAGTGAAACCTGGGAGGAATGTGAGAGTCTGTACCATGATCTACCAAAAAGATGATAGCTGTCTGACCAAGTAACGATGAAGCCATAGCAAGGAGTTTGCTCCTCCTGTACTGATTTAGAATTGTCAAAGAAGGTGACAATACAGATTAAAGTGACACTATATAGATGAGGCTGACTTAGAAACACAGCAGAAAATTCCTCTAGGAAGAGTGTTATTTTGGCAAGATAAATTTGAGGAGCTTCTAGGTGATGGATCAGAAGTCATGTAAGTGTTGCCAGCATGCCTGGACTCTACTGACTCTGGGAGAGGTTATTTTCACACTGCTACCAATGAACTATGCTGAACTTTGCAGGTGCTGCAAAAAGAGAATATTTGGAACTGAGCTAGACTGAAGTTTGGCTAGGTTTTATATGAATGAAGAATTTAGAGATCAAACCAATGTATTAAATTGGTATAAAGAAATCACAGTCTAGACCAGAACAACTAAGCAAAAATGGCATTTCATGGATGTTAACTTCACTGATCTACAGTTCCACTGGTTGCAGATTAATCCAGAAACTTGAAATTAAGAACGTTGTGATTCAAACACTTCCTGGACTTAGTGGCACAATTCTAGGAAAATAACTACCCTTTGAAAATTTACAGATGCATTGCCTGAAAGGTGAGAACAAGAGAATATGCTAATCACAAGACATTTCAACTCTCTACTACTATTACTTCAACTTCTATTGATTCACACAGATAAGTTTAAAATTAAGTGGCAGAAATTATGAGAGCAGGCATACAACAACTCTAGGGGTGAAGTAGGTCATATATCTCTATTTTTAATTTTCATTGGCAGTAGAGGAAATCACTGATTTTGGGGAGCAGCCTAAGAGAGGAAGTAATTCTTTCTTTATTCAGCAGCCTTTTTAGAATACAATTATGAGGGTTTCACACAAACAAACTCTTTAATGATTTCAGGCAACATATTTATACTTCAGACTTTAGAATTTTCTTTTTTTTTCTGCTGAGTCTGTCAACTGGTTGGAATTTATTTTATATGGCTGTGCAGCAATCTAAGGTTCCTTAATCTCAAGTAATTTTTTTCCCATGAAAACTTAACATTACATGATAAAATGCATCTGGGTGTGAATAATGATGTCTCAGAATTATCATACAAGGGTTCTAAGCATTCTCTTTATCTGAGGGCCTTAAAAAAATGTAAATATTATTCAGCATTTGAAAGGAAAGAGCTTAAGAATAGGTGAATAAATTGTATGCTAGTACTCAAGATATCTTACAAAGCTGTGGAATCTATACCCATATTTAAAATACACACACACACATCAAGAAACAAAACAACAACAAAATACAGACACCTTTTTCTCCTGAAGCTTTTGAATAAGTAGTAAATACAGTATTACATTAAGCTAGTACATTAGCTGTAAAATAATTATCTAGCATTTACTTGTCTAGCAACTACTGAAAGCTTTAATGGAGTTCCTACTCTGTAAATCTTGCTAAAGCAGCCATGGTTTTCATGACACATTTTTGGTGCAAAAATGGAACTTGAGAATAAAATGGACATTGAATTCTTTGTACATCAGAAGACACTTTGTCAGGTCAACATAGAGAATGTTATAAAGGTAGATAAATAGCGAGAGGCAGACACTCAAACGCTCAGATACCCATAGACATAAACACACACACACACACACAAGAGGATAGAGAGAAACAGTGATAAAAATGTTACAGTCCTGTTCATTTACTCAGTTATTTTTTAAGTCACTCTTGAAATATGTTTACTTTATCTTTGAGATCAAAATCGCAAATATTAATTAACTATGTATCAAATATAGTACATAATATTGAAATTTAAAACAGAAGCAAAAAAAACCCCCAACATTAAGTAGTTACAATTATTTTTGAATGTTCCTTCCCCACTAAGTGACACAAAATACACACATACACCCCCCCCCCCAAAAAAAAAACCAGATACATCTAAATAGGTGGTTCAGAATATCCTGAAGTTCAGGATAGAGTTTGGTTAAATATTTATCAGGTATGTGTCTAGTAGAGTTAAAGTTATACAAATACACACGGGAATACGTTGGCCATTACTTAATTGTATTTTGCTAAAATAAGGAAAAATAACATTCCTTTGTGTAGCATGAACATTTTCAATTCAGCTATTTTTAAAATCTTTATTTTTCTGGTGTATGTGTGTGTGGCTCAATTTAATTTCTTATGCATTGCCTTAACACTAATGTATTAATATTTGACATTTTAGCCTTTGGTTAGTTTGTTAAACCATGCAGGGATACATTACAATGTTCATTCCAAATTATAATTATAACCTAGAAATGCAGTACTCAAATATCTACCACAATTACAGAAAAGTATATCTGCCCATTTTGGCTTTAAACTATCTTATTTCTAGCTAGACGATGATGATTACAATAGTGTTAATATTAGTTTTTATCCACTGAAATGATTTTGCATATAAGTGGCATTTTCACAAATTAGAGTTTTATATATAACAAAATGTGGTATTTTTTCATGAGGAATAAACTTTTATTGGATGAGTATTCTATACTTACATTGCTAAAATTTATTTAAAAAAATTCCATAACATGTTTCTCTGTAGGACAAGTGTGTCAAAAATAAGCTGGATTTATCTACACTTCCAGGATAATTTAATCTTTCTGGAGGTCAGAAAATTCTGTTCTTTCATGTATCTAGCTGACCACATAAATATAAGGTTTATTTCTTGCTCAACCTTTGGTGTTCAAGTTAGAACAATGGGAATAGAGGGATTTGGAAATACCATAGGCTATAATTATCTTTGCCCCACAGAAAATTAACAAAGATCCAACTCTGCTTTAAAAGTAAATTTGCAAGATAATAAAATGGCAATGATTCTTGATGTATGTTACAAAGTACAGAATTAACATTTGTAGTGGGATTGTGTTCTGTCCCAATGTAAATAATTGTTGTGCCTATGGTTTAATAAAAATTCTGATAGGTCAAAGACAGACAGGAAATGAGAGTGGGGATACCAGACTAAGAAAACTCTCGGACATGAAGAACAGAGCAGAGATGCCAGAGAGAGCTGGATAAATTGCCAGCAGAAGCAGAGGAAAGAAGCTGAAATGATGCTCCGAGGAAAGGTATCGAGCTGCATGGCTGAACAGGATAAGAATCATTGATTAGTTTAAGAGTCAAGAGTTAGAAAGTTATATACCTGGACCCTAGGCCAATAAGCATAAAATTAATGTAAGCATCTGTGTGTCTCTGTGGGACTGTGGGTCTGTGGGACTGTGGGTCTGTGGGACTGTGGGTGAGAACCTCAAAACTAGGCCTGAAAGTCTGTGTCAGAAACCTAATACAACAAACATTTGTGCTTATTTTTGTAAAGTGTAGATAACCTTTCATCACACATTACAAGTAGTTTTGTTCTACTACTTGTAGTAAAAGTATAGATGAAAAGCCAACTCAAGTCTTTCTTTCTATCATGGCAATCACTATTAATTAGAAGAGGCAAATTGCTGTAATATTAAGTGAATTAGCTATCAACAAGTAAAACAATATAATCTGTCTGTGTCAAAACTGATGTAGATATTCAAAGACCTCTTTCCTGTAGTAATTCAGAGTCTTAACAGTCTAGGATATTTATTTGTCAATATTTGAGCTATTGGGGGACTTTGGATGTTTTCTTCAGCTACATATCCAATTAGAGAAAAGAAGGCCTTCTTGAAAATGATTTAGACTACAAGTGTCTACTTTCTATCTGCTTTATCTGTTTTCTCTGAATTCTTCAGCACCTTGCTGTATTAATATTCTATAAAAACCCTCTGAAAAGGGAATAATTAGGAACATAACAATGGTTACCTCAACAAAGAATACTGCAAAAAAGCCATTTGGAATTGCTGCATTAGAGTTATACTGAATGTGGCTTATGATAGGGAAAAGGGTGTGTTATCTATACATTATGACACATTGTCTTAATTTTTTTTCTAAGAGTATAGATTTGTTGTACATTATGAATTTATTTTGTAATTCAAAAATGAAAAATTCTGGGAAACACTTTCATGAAAACAATAACAATACTAGAAAAAAGAAAAGGAAATTTCTTTCTCTGTATTCATTCCCAGAAAGCATAGTATTGGACTTGTTAGATTTATTTAATGGCAATCAATTAGTACATACCTAAACAATATTCCTTAAGATAATACATTTTGTTTTTTCTGGAAAAAAATTGCTTGTCATTGTATTTAAAAGTATTAAAATGGTTGTACTTGGTAGAATATTTAACAAAGTAGTTTTATATGGTAAATGATAAAGAGTCAATGCTTAGCACATAATATGTATTTAATAAGTGGATCTATGCAGAAGCATATTACATGGTCATCTATAAATAAATAAAATGTTTCTGTGCCCTGAACATCAATGATAATCTTTCTATAAAATTATAGTGATTTGGAAGACCCCCTACTTGAATTGGAAAAATATTTCATATTCAATATGTAATGCTTACCATATTTTCAAAAGTGAAGTTTCACTTTCTTATTGTATCAGCATTTAAATAACAATGTGACAAACACAATTTTATGGCAGATTGTATCTTCTAAGATAGCCCATCTTTCATGTTTCTGTCACTGTGGCCTTGATAAGATTTACTTGATTGTGATATGTGACATTTTGTTCTCTTTTTGTCCACCATAATCCTACCAACAGATTGTATGACTACCAACAGAGTATAGTTGAAATGATGCTGGGGTGGCTATGACATTTGATCATGAATAATTTAGTCATGTTCATCTTACTGTCTTACATGCTTATTGTTGATTATATTGTTTCACTGAGTACAGATTTGGTTACTAAACTGTAAAGCACACTCTGGAGCAGGGGCAGATAAACTCTACCAGTCATCATACCCACAGCTCCTGTTGAGGGAAGCTGCACGGCTACCCACCAGGACCTCGAACTGAGCGAACCAACTACAGGGATCTCTGAAGGACAGACTCAGACCCCGCCCAGAGGTGAGGAGGGGTCACCAGACCCCAGCGCCTATATTCCAGCCTGGGAGGGAGAATTGAGCTCCCATAGCTTCTGGTTCCGCTCTCAGGACCAAGTGCTGTCTGCAGAGTCCCAGGGCACTCTGGAGCAGGGGCAGATAAACTCCTCCGGTCACCATACCCACAGCTCCCGCTGAGGGAATTTGCACAGCTACACACCGCCACCTCGAACCGAGCAAACCAACAACAACAGGGGTCTCTGAAGGACAGACTCAGACCCTGACCAGAGAGGTGACAGGAGGCACACAAACTCGAGTGCCACAACTAACCAGGAGCCATCTAATCATGAACCACTGAAGCCATGGGCAAACGTCAGTGCAAAAAATTACATAATAATACAAAGGACAACATGGTAACTCCAGAAGAGAGTGGCGATCTTACAAATACAAGACCTGAACTGAGCAATGAAGAGGAAACAGAAGGAAGCAACACCAAAAATTCCTTTTTGATGATCATCGAAGCTCTA
>PVIH01020101.1:0-33435 GCA_004025045.1 Sigmodon hispidus | reverse complement strand
TTCTTTGTTGTGTCTTTGAGTGGCTTGGGTATTAGGGTGATTGTGGCCTCATAAAAGGAATTTGGCAATATTCCTTCAGTTTCTACTGTGTGAAATAGTTTGAGGAGTAATGGTAGTAATTCTTCTTTGAATGTCTGGTAGAATTCGGCACTGAAACCATCTGGACCAGGGCTTTTATTTTGGGGGAGGTTTTTAATGATAGCTTCAATTTCCTTAAGGGTTATAGGCCTGTTTAGGTAATTAATCTGATCTTCATTTAACTTTGGTAGATGGTACCTGTCCAGAAAGCTGTCCATTTCTTCTAGGTTTTCCATTTTTGTGGAATACAGATTTTCAAAGTATGATCTGATAATTCTCTGTATTTCCTGGGCGTCTGTTGTTATGTCCCCCTTTTCGTTTCTGATTTTGTTGATTTGAACACTCTCTCTCTGTTTTTTGATTAGTTTGGCTAAGGGCTTATCTATCTTGTTAACTTTCTCAAAGAACCAACTCTTAGATTCATTGACTCTTTGTATTGTTCTTTTTGTTTCAATTGTATTGATTTCAGCTCTAAGTTTGATTATTTCCTACCGTCTACTCCTTCTAGGTGAGTTCGCTTCTAATTGTTTTTTTTTGTTTTTTTTGTTTGTTTGTTTGTTTTGTTTTTGTTTTTTTTCTTCTTTATTTTGTATTTATCAAAAAAAATTAAAATGCAGAAGAGTTAACAATAACCATACAGAGGATAAGAATCATAAGCATGGCTTATCAAGGGTAGAAATACAAATAAGATTGCTACACATATATTTTCTTTGTGTTCAGCTTTCCCTATATATCCTTGTTCAAGGTCTCTTCCCCCTCCCAACACATCTGGTCATTTTTCTTCTCTGCAACTGCCCATCCCCTCCCTGGGCAGGGAGCAGACAGTCCTATGGTCCCACTGACCCAATAATGCTTATATCAGTCTCCACTTCTGGCCAAATCCAGTTCTTTCCCCCCTCCCTCAAGAGTGAGTCAGGTGTTCCTATAGTTGGACTGGGGTTTGAAGGGTCAGTCCAGGGTGTTATGCACCTGTTTGTGGCAACTGTTGTAATTTCCTTTCTTGATGCTTTGATAAAATATTCTTTCTTTTTTTTTTTTTTTTTTTTTCGAGACAGGGTCTGTTTGTGTAGCATTTGCTGTCCTGGAACTCACTTTGTAGACTAGATTTGCCTCCAACTTGGAGATCCATCTGCCTTTTTCTCCTGAGTGCTGGGATTAAAGGGGTGAGCCACCACCACCCAGCAGTAAAATACTCTTGACAAAAATAACTTAAGGTAAAATGGGTCTCTTCTAACTCAGTAATGAAGTACAATCCCTCATGGCCAGGAAGTTAAAATGGCTGGACCTGGAAGCACCTGGTTGTACCATATCCACATTTCTATAGTACAGCATCCAGACCAGGAAATGGCACTACCGCAGTAAACAGCTCCTCCCTCCTCAGCTCAGCAGACTCTCCCACAGAAGTGCCCAGTTGCCCTTCTCCTGGAGGTTCTAGAGCCTGAACCATTTTACAGAAGCATTGATTAGAGTGAAGTGAGGCTTGTTGGTCTGTTAGGAAAATGAAGACTATCTCAAGTAAGCTCAGACGGTAGATTGCTAGACAACCACTAAGTACAGAAGTCTGGATCCCTTGTTTGATAAACTGGAAGAATAGATTTCTTAAACTGATACAATGGAGAAATTCTTGAGTGAAGATTATGTTGCAGAAAGCAAGCATTCAGGGGACCCACGGGGATAGGGACATCACATTGGGTGTCCTGAGAGCTCCTGTCCATTAGTAATGCTGTAGTGGGCTAAGGGGAGTTGGGCTGGTCAGTCTAGCTGACAGGACCACAGTCCCCGGAAGTGTCCATGTTCTTTTGTATCCTGGTGTCTGGGCTAGGGTTTGGGCATACACATCACAGTCAGGACCAATGAGCTAGCTGGTGATGCATAGCTTCCAGGTAGCTGTGAAAACACACAATGACTCCGGTAACCAGCACCCCTGAACATCCTGGCCTCTGGCCCAGATACAACTGTCAATTTTCAAAGTCCCAGATTTGTTGCTGTAAAACCTTCTTCCTTCTGTTCTCATCAATGTTGCTAAAACAAAAGCAACTGAATTTTTGTCAAGATACTTCAGATAAACAGAATGTGTTAGACTCATGAAATGGATCATTGGTTAACAGTAAGAATGACGGATGGACACCTGCTAATTCACACCACATGAACCTTTAACACAGCGTGCTGTGAAAGAAACTAGACATGAAAGCCTACATGCTTAGGAGCCCATTTAGGTGAGTTGTCTGCTCAGATCTACAGAGATACTTAAGACTAACGATAGTGCTGGGATGCTGTACTGTAGAAATGTGGATATGGTACAGCCAGGTGCTTCCTGGTCCGGCCATTTTAACTTCCTGGCCATGAGGGATCGTACTCCATTTCTGAGTTACAAGAGACCCATTCTACCTTAAGCTGCTTTTGTCATGAGTATTTTCCTGAATAGGAATTATCGGTGACTATGGGGCTTCTTTCTGGAATGATAAAGAATGATCTAGAGGTACATGCTGGTGATGGTTACACTACCATATGCACACCTTTTGTTTTAAGGTTTGGTTTTTCATTCATTCATTATCATTCATTCATTTGTTCGTTTGTTTATTGTGTGTATGGGGATGCAGATACATGGGTATAGAGGCCAAAAGAAGCCATTGTTTGTCCTTTATCACACTCGACACATATCTCTTTGAGGAAGAATCTTTCCCTGCACATGAAGCTCATGTTTTCTGGCTTTCTCTGCTAGGCTGGAAGCCAACATGCTCCAATAATCTTCCTGCCTCATTTCTCCTCCTCAGAGCTGGAATTATAGGTATACAGAGAGGTCTGGCTTGCTGCTGTGGAGTATCTGGGATCTGAGCTGCAGTCCTCATGAGTGTACAAGCACCTTCTCTGCTGAGCCATCGCTCTAGCTCCTGTTTCCTTGTTCTTAAGACAAGGTTCCACTGTGCTTTCCAGGGGGCACGGGACGCTCTCATTCTGTAGCCCAGGATAGCCTCACACTTGTAGCAGTCTTCTTGCCTCAGTGTCTCTTGTGATGGGAATATAGATATGAACTATCATATCTAGCATGCACTATACATGTTTTTAAATGGCAAACTTTTGTGAGTCTAAAAATGTTTAACAATTGATGGAAATTAGGGAACATTCTTTACTTGCATAAAAATCCTGGATACCACTTGTGTTAACCAGTAATTGTCTTAGGAAGAGATAGAAAATGAATTAGGACAAGAGACACTGGGTGACCTTGGGCCTGGATGAGACCCAGGAGCTCAAAATATCTTTAGAAGTCATTGTAATAAAAGCTGCCACTCCTGTATGAACAAGTGCAGTGTGTTTTCCTCATTTCCTTGTGATGTAATCCTGGCTGCTTCCCAATTATTGATGCTCAAAGGCCCGTTTGAAAAGCTGTGCATGTGCTACAGTATGTTTTGCTGTTAGCACTGAGCATTTGTCAACCATTGGTGTTTGGGTAATTTCTCTTTCCCTGGAGGTGCTGAGGCAAGGGTCTTAACACTTAGTTTGTGGACAGCATGAGGGTGCAGTTGCCAAAAGGACTCAGAACTCTAGCTGAGATCCCAGCCATACTTGTCCTAGTGTACATCCGGGTATGTGTCAGGCTGAAGGTGAGGTGTGGACCATACCCTACTTCCAGTTCCTCATGCTGAGCCCAGGGAAAGGGCTCCTCTGCTGCTCCCACCTCTGTGCAGTCGGCTCTTTCTTGACTGAGACTGGGGCTGTCCTTCCTCTTACCTCATGCAGAGCTATGTGTGCTGCTGGGGTTCAAGCCCTGCTCCTACCCTCCAAAAACAAGGCTCAGATAAATATGGTGCTTTGATGGTCTGAGTAAGACACAGTTCTCTCTCTCTCTCTCTCTCTCTCTCTCTCTCTCTCTCTCTCTCTCTCTCTCTCTCTCACACACACACACACACACACACACACACACACACACACACACACAAATAATAAAACAATTGTAAAACCTAGAGGAGGCAGAAAACAAAAATGGAAGGCTGTTTTGCACAGCATGGGAAAAGGGTGAATGAAGCAACTCCAGCCTATCCAGGTTGGCTAGACTGACTGGCTGGGGAATCCCAGGGAACCACTTTCTTTCCTTCCCCAGCACTGGGATTGTAAGCAAGCACCACCACACTTAGATCCCTCCTCCCCCTTTAATGTGAGTTCTGAGGCTTGAACTCAGGTCCTCATGCATGCAAGGCAAGTACTTTACCAAACTGAACTATCTTTCCAGCCCTGCTTTTATTTTTTGGAAGCATTTTAGGCTTATGTCTCCCGTCTGCAGCCTGCCTCAGTGACCTGAATAATGGCACCTGTGTCTTTCTGAAGTTTGGCTTGTCTGAGGAAGGTCTAGCTGGTATTCTCTGGGTATGGATCAGAATGTATCCTCATAACAAGAGTAGCTTTGTACAGTACTTAATAAAAACCAGGAGGAACTCTGGCATAGCTGTACTGGGTACTGCAGCCCACTGAGGTGCCAGAGTCACTATTTTGTCCCCTTGGCTTATGTACTTGTGTGTAGGTATGCTGTACATTGTACTGGTATATTAGCAGATGGGCAGACACCTGTCCACATCTGACTCCAGAGGCCTGAGGTTGATGTCAGCTGTCTTCTCTGACATCTCCTTATGCACTAAGGTAGAATCTCCCTGTTCTGGCCAGTCTATCCAGCAGGCTTCCTGTCTCTACCTCCTACTTGGTGCTTCTGCTGGCACTGGTATTTGGCCCAGGCTTGTAGTGAGCCGTCTCAACAGCCACCATCTCTTGTTTTTGCTGATGAGGGAACTCTGCTTTGTGGGGGCTGCACATGCCAGAGGCAGTGTTCATGGCCAAATGCTCAACCTGCATGTATATCCCCTGTTGGTCTTCAGAGTGCCTGTGGAGTTCAGATGGTACCTCTAGGCCAGTTTCTGCTTAGACAGAGTTTCACTTCCTCATTGTTAGGGTGTAAAGGAAGCCCTGCTCCTTGCTGGGGTGGGCTTCCTTTGACAAATAGACAGGGACAGTGAGCATACATAGGCAGCTGACACCAACAGGCACAAGAGAGCATGCTGGCAGATGATGTGCATGAGCTGGGCAGAGTAGACAAAGCCTCACAGAGGCCTTTTACCCTTGGTCATAGCCTAGAAGGACCAGACCATTCCTAAGGTTCCAAATGGTATCCTTGTGTGTCAGATACCACAGTCATTCAGGAAATATTCAGATAACTTCTGGGAGAGTGCAGGAGAGGTGGGGTAGAGGCAAGAAAGGTCATGTTCACCTCAGTTGCTCTGGTGCCAGGTACAACAGAAACCAAGAGCATTTGAGCCCAGATGACCTTGGTAACTTGATCACCCACATTCCGTACATATCAGGCGAGGAGTAAACACTGGAGTCTTCTGGCTGCAGCATGACTAACAGTTTGCTTTTACACAGTGGTTTTAGTTATGTGAACTTCATCATAGACTTGCAGTGAAGAAACAAAGCTCCAGAAAGGAGAATGCTGGGTCTCTGGTTCTCTTCTGAGGATTTTGCATAACTGGATGGGGGCCTGTCTCAAGGACGCCACGAAGTATACCCCCTGTGCCTGGGCTCTGACTGCTACTGACCAGCTTTGAGTTGTTCTCTAGGCCCCTAGTGAGCATCCTCACAACTTCTTCCTCATCAGGTTTTTGTAAGGGAGAAGGACACTCTACAGAAGAGCTTGGCGGAGTGGACGGCACAAATACCTTGGCCTTTCCACAGGCTGTGGTGTTGGTAGCACTGCTCCAGCTTTCTATCCATTACATGTGAGTCTGTGTATGGGTAAGGACTGTAAAGGAAAGTTGACTTCAACAACTGGTCTCTCACATAAGTAGCAGCCAGAAGGCAGGTAGTTGAGCTCACATGGGGCTGAATTATGGCACTGAAGAAGGTTTACCTTGGTTTATTCCCTTCTAGTCTCTGGGTACACTGACTTGCTGCCTTGTGCTTACAAGGTGGCTCATACAGTTTGCTCTGTCATCCATATGATGAGACTAGAAGTACAGCAGTAGTCAGAGCTTTTTTGCTGTAAGAGAAGCAAAAGCATCCCCAAGTTCTATCCCCAGCCACTGCCCTCATCTTGTGCACACGAGTAGCAAACACTTTTATACACTGGTCCCCTGATCTGAGGGAAAAGGTGGGTTCTGTTTTATTTGCATATTCTTTTTAAACTGTTTTTTTCTTTTTAGGATTATATTTATTTGATTGGGTTTTGTAGAAGTAGAATCTCACTTTGTAGCTCTAGCTGGCCTCAAACTTTCTCTTTCTGCCCCAGCCTATAAGATACTGGGATTTTAGGCATCATCTGAATGCTCTGCTTTTCCTTAACTTTTAATGAAACAAAACACATGCAATAAACTGCACACACATCTTTAATAGATAACTCCAGGGAGTTATACTATCTAGAGACATAGAAACAGTCTGTGATCATCTCAGAAATCTTCCTTTTAGCTTCTTTCACCCTCCTTAAGGTTCCTCCTGTTCCTGTCTCTTGCCAGAGGTCAGTGTTGCTAGAGTCTAGACTTCTGGGAAGCAGAAGATGGGAAGGTGCATCTGTATGTGCATCCCATCTGGTGGATGTGAGCTTTCCCTTTGTGATTCTGAGGGACAGGCCTAGATTTGATTCCTGCTTTGTTCTCTACTTGTATCTGCATAGAGCTGGCTCTGTGAACATATGAGCAGGTATCCCTCAGACAGAAACTCATGGTCTCTGCTGATGGGGCATCTTCCTCATGAGACTCCTCTGGAGTCTTGCAGAGATTGCCTGTGTCCCGCTTGCCCCAGCTCCATGTCCATTTTAACAAAAATCTCTTAGGACTTGGGTGCCTAATAGGGATGCTGTCACCATAAAAGATCTTCCTAAATAATTGTTTATTTGGAGAGGAGGGAAGAAGAGATTGTGAAAGAGGGTTTTATGGAAAGACATTTTTAGGCAAAGGGAACAGCCATTAAAAGTGTCCTTGGGAAGTGGAGCTGTCAGCCAGCATATGAACAGAGGTTTGCATCTGTTTCTTCTACTTCAGTAGCCTTAGTTCTGAACCCAAGACCATATGAACCTTGAAGCTAGTCCTTCACCACTGGGGCTGGGAAGCCTGATATGAATTTATATGGTCTCTTGAGAAGCTGTCCTTCCCCAGGAAGGGGTAATGGGATTTCCCTGGCAGAGCTACTGTGGTGTTTCTCATTCAAACAGTCACCTGATGTGTGTGTCAGTGGGCTTGTCAAGGCAAAAGTGGTGGATGATTCTAGAGTGTGTTCACGAATGTCATCCAGGGATGCAGAAGATAAATTGAAACTCTGGAAGCAGCCCATGGCTGCTCCTTCTTACTGCCTTTGCTTCATGGACCTGCTAGCTTGGAGCCTAATGTCCACTAGAACTATGTTCTGGGATATTTCACTAAGACGAAGGGGTTCTTTTTGTTAAGCAGTTAGGATATCTTAGTATATTGAAGAAGTAATTATTTATATCATCACTCTTTTAGGGGGGTTGTACAGGACCTAGAAATATAAGTAGAAATTTCTTCCATTTTACTAGTTAATAAATTGAAGTAATAGATAATAGGAAGAAAGGTTGAGTTGAGTGTAGTGGTGCATCCCTCTGAGCAGTCTCGGGAAGTAGGCAGAAGCAATCCTGTCAACAAAGTGGGTTCTGGGCCCACCAGAGCCAACACAGTGAGATTTATGTCAATAGTCTCAAAATAAGACAAAGAAGAAAGATTGATAATCAGCCATTGTGCTCGGATCCCTGTATCGGCTTTCTGCTTCTCCACCTTTACAAGTGAATCCTCCCCTCTCTGTGCTGGCTCTTATCATTCCTCCACTCACCCGCCATTAGCATATTCTTCAGGGTTTGTCCCAGAGGCCCAGAAAGCTACATATGCTTTCTGTCATTTATGTTGATCTTAGCTGATCTTGGGGCTTCACTGTGTCATGAGCCTCAGAGGGTCTATTACATTCTAGGAAAGGGGAGGTTTTTGAGTTTTTTTGTTTGTTTGTTTGTTTTGTTTAAAGAAAGGAAGGAAGGAAGGAAGGAAGGAAGGAAGGAAGGAAGGAAGGAAGGAAAAGAAGACTTAAAGCTGAGTATGTGATAGAAAGAAGTACCTCATGGAATATAACACACTGGTTTAATCTCCTTGTCATCACAAGCATCACACCCTGGGTACAGACCTCATTTATGAAATGAGCATGTCATCACTAATGTCCCCGTCTTTTCCCCAAACAAGAGCTTCTTGGGACTTTTCCTGTGCTTGTCTTTTGTGCTTCTCAAGTGGATTCAGGATGCAAGTATGTCCTTTATTGTTAAATGTAGATCATGAGATGGGAACATTGGGGCTTTCTACAATTAAGGAGCAAACACACACACATGCACAACTTTACCAAGTGAGCGACATTTGTCACTGCATCTCCCAGCCCAGCTCCCTCATCAAGAAAGGGTTTACACTGATAAATAATTCACACTGAAGCTTAAGATTCCTGGAGGGACTGGCAGGCTTTCGTCTTGGATAAGGTGCCAAAAAATATGGCCAGTAACCAACCTCAGTTTGCCAGTCTGAGTATAAATCCTTCTTGCTGGGTGTGTGAGTTTGTAGTGTAAACTGTTTTCAGTTACCCCTGGAACTACTGACCTGAGGGAAGGCAATCTGCACACATACGTTTGGAAGTATGAGATGAGAGTCAGTGGTTCAGTGGAGTATGAATGCACTGTACTAAGGTGAGTGACCACTGTGTCATTTTAGACCCAACAAAGAGGAGACTGGCCATGTGAGTGCTTCAGGTGCATGTGTTGTCAAGCATGGACTCAATCCAGAGAAGGGCTTCATGCAGGTCCATTACTTAAAGGTAAGTGTGCCTGATGGCTACTGCCATTTCCTACAGGATAGCACTCTGGAGACCCTAGAGCTGAACAAGATGAGTAACATGCTGAGGCAAAGAAAGGGTCTCCACCTCTGTAATGGCATTTCAGTGAACCTAGACTGAGTACTCCAGGTCAATACTCTAAAAGCATCTACACAAGGAGGACTTAACCTGAAGAGGCCCAGTTCCCTGCTGCAGATGAGTAAGAACTAGAACAGAAAGCAGCTGATGATACTAAAAGTCACTGAGGGCTCTTAAGTTCCCCTGCATTTCCAAGTTCAGCCTCCCTGCTCGGAATATGAAAAGCACTTGAGCCAGAGAAGGCGGCATGTTCTGGGTGCACAAGTGCATTGCACTAATATAGGCAATTTTGTGATGACCCCTGATGCCAGCTTACTGTCCATCTTTCTTTTTCTTCTCCTAGGGCTACTTCCTTCTTCGATTCCTAGCCAGAACACTTGGAAAGGAAATTTATTTTTCATTTTTGAAAAAATTTGTACACCTGTTCCATGGGAAGTTGATTCTTTCACAGGTAATTCTTGGGATCCTGGTGGACTCATTGCACACATCGAGAGAGGGTGCAGCATGTGTGGATTAGATTACTGGGAAAAAGAGGTTGGTGATGTGGACTCAAAGGATGTGTGTTTGAGGACTGTGAGCTCCTGGTAGTGCAGGGACCTACCTGCTGTTGCCTACAGCTGTTTGTCACCATATAAGCATTTGTGTGCTGAGTTTATTAAACCCAAAGCCCTGATGGAATCATCTAGGCAAACCTGTCTCCTAATGTTGCTGCCTCAAAGTCACCCTGACCAGCAGATCAGAGTACTTACTCTGCAAGCATGAAAAATAGAGTTCAATTTCCAGCACTCACACAACCATCTCTGGTTCCAAATACTCCTGTAACAGCACTGAGAGGGGTCAGAGACAGGGGAAATCACTGGGACCTACTGGCCAAAAGTCCAGCAGAGAAAAACAAAACGCAGTTTTAGGGAGAAACTCCTCCATCTCCAGGGAACAAAGATGTTAGTGTTAAAGAAAGAGAACAGATACTATGACCTCCACACATGCAGGCATGCTCACCCACACAGTATATAACACACACACACACACACCGAATACTATGAACTGCACACATGCAGGCATGCTCACTCACACATTGGCACATAACACACACACACACCCCAAATACTATGACCTCCACACATGCAGGCATGTTCACTCACACATTGGCACATAACACACACACACACCCCAAATACTATGACCTCCACACATGCAGGCATGCTCACTTACACATATTTGTACAAAACACACACACTAAATCAAACAATGCCCCAAACAGTAGCAAAAACCTTTGACTTATGTGGTTTTGCCATTTTACTTTGTTAAATAGCATTATTTCATTGCTTTATTTATTTAGTGTGTGTGTGTGTGTGGGTGTGTGTGCGTTTAGGTTAGAGAACAGCATGTTCTCTCCTTTTCCATGTGAGTTCAGCATTGAACTTGAGTCATAGGCTGAAGTGTCAAGTGCCAGTACCTACTACTGAGCCACCTCAGGGGCCTGTATGCCTTTTGAAAATTTACATTTTGTTCAAATTTTATGGTAAATATCCATAAAATAAAATTTGTCATTGTAATGTGCACTTCAGTGGGATTGAGCCCCACTCACTCTTCTGTCCCACCAGCAAGTGTGTATCTCTGCAACACTGTCTTTTTACACTGGCTTTCTACATGGATGCTGGAGATCTGAACTCAGGCCCTTGTGCTAATGTGGCATATAATTTGCCAACTGAGATGTCTTACCAGCCATGATAAAGCTAATTCTTTGATCAAAATTTCTAGAACCTCTACACTGTTCTGCAGGATTGCCTGCCTTAACATTCTCACTAATTTTTCTGTGTACTTGTCAACTTTTCTGCTTTTTCTTCTTGTTTTATTTTGCTTCTTTTGCTCCTTTGAGACAAGTTTTTTATTCTGTAGCCCAGGCTAGCCTTCACTCTCTAATCCTCCTGCTCCTGGCTTGTATGTGCTTTTAAGGTTTCATTTACCCAAGTTTAGTGAAAAAGGGAAGTGCAGTAAACATTCTGAGTTCATAATAGTGAGAAAGAGGTTTTGCTAGATAATTCTCATAAGAAACATCTCTACAAATATGGGACTGTGATTCCAAGTTTGATTTTCCATCATGCTTGGTCCTAGGAAAGAGGATTATACTGCTGTAATCCCTAGTTTCAGTCCAGCCTGGTTACAAAAGTAAGTTCCAGTTCATCCAAAGCCAGAATAAGACCTGTCTCAAAAGCCAAAAACAGAAGCAATGTTTTGGATTTTTTTTGTTTGTTTGTTTGTTTGGTGTGTTTGTTTTTTAAAGAGGAAATGGGCAATACTATACTTCTGTTATTTTCTCAATCCTCACATTTTTTGTTGTTACTGTTACATTGCTAAGATTTGCTTTGCCAACATGCAGGCTTCTACATTCATGAATATTTGATTTTGATTCAGTTCTTTGTTGGCTCAATTTCATTATCAAATTGATGTTCAAGTTGCAGCTTCCAAAGCTGTGTGCTTTCTGAGTTCTTACTGCTTCAGAATGCATGTCTCCTGTCTGTATTTAAATCACAAAATAGCTAGGTTTAAATATTCCTGGGCCATGTATTTATGTTTTGGAACTTGGTAGACATTGCTCAACTGCCTTCTAGATTAATCACTGCTGTGAAACTTTTGGAAGTTGCCTGCTTTTCCCTATTTCTATTATGTACATGGCAGAAGAAATTTTTATCTTTAAATTTAGTGACTTAACTAAAAGTGCATGAGTGGGCATGCATGATTATTTCAAAGAATTGTTTCACACCGAGGGAGAGAAGGAGCGTGTGTGTGTGTGTGTGTGTGTGTGTGTGTGTGTGTGTGTGTGTGTGCTCACAAGTGTGGAGCACAGCTGACTGCTGTGGGAACCTGTTATCTCTTTATACTGGGTATGTTTTGGGGGGTTAAACTAAGGGCCTAAGGCTTAGCAGCAATCTTCTCGACCTGCTGAGGCATCTATCTCACTGCATCATCCCTTCTCCCTGAACAACACTGTATTTTTTAAGTCTTAGGTTCTATTCTAAAGTGTAATTGTCTTAAGTATGCTCTGCTTTGTTTTTGTTGTTTTGTTGTTTTTGTCTGGTTGGTTGGTATTTCAAGACAAAGTTTCTCTGTGTAACTCTGGCCATCCTGGAACTCGATCTGTGGACCAGGCAGGCTCAAACTCACTGAGTTCGCCTCTGCCTCTTGAGTGTTGGGATTAAAGGCATGCACCACCACTACCACCTGGCTAAGTTTGCTTTGTTTTGTCTTGTGTTTTGTGGCAAGTATCTTACTATGTAGCCCAGGTTAGCTTTGAATTTGTGATCCTCCTGCCTCAGCTTCCTGGAAATACAGGCCTGTATCACTGTGCTTTAACTACATCTTCAGTCACATGCTTTCCCCTTGTAAGACTCTCAGTCCCCTGACGTGTCTTCTGTGTCTGGTGTGCACACATTATTAGAGAATTACTTCCATCTTTCTCATCTTTATCTATCTCGTCTCACTTTTCTCTTAAGCAGCTCTTTATTATTAAATAGCTTTGGAGACAGTCTCAGTTCAGGCTGGTTTCAAACTCCAAATGGGTCTGAGACAACCTTGATCTTCTGATCTGCTTCTACTTCTCAAGGGCTGGAATTGCAGACGTGCTTCACTACACCTGGTCACAGGTTACAGGTAGACAAGCACTTGCCCAACTAAACTGCAACCCTAGCACTTAATGTCATTGTCTTTAGTGTTCTTTGCTTTACTCTCTAGTTTCTGAAATGGCATTATTACAGGCCTTAGTTTTCTTTCCCGGAATTAGAATCTCTTTTCTATTCATTTTGTTGTGTTGTCATCGCTAGCCTCATCTCTTTGCAAATGTGTAAGTGTCTGAGAATTTGTGGGACTTCAGCAGTTCACCAGCTCTCCAGCAGGGAAGGTGCAGCATTGTCACCTAGAAGCAGGCAGAACCATTGCCCTCTCCTAGATCCTCCCTCTGAAGCTTATGCCAGGAGGCTGTCCCTCCGTCCTTATTTGGAAGCTGTTGGGCATGCTTCTGCTGTTTTTCTTTTTTAATTAAAATAATTTGTATGAGTTGTGTGGATTGTGTTCTCATTTACCTGATACCTAGTTATTTTTTGCTCAGCTTCCTCATCCCTTTCCCTTTAAAATCTGCTCCCTGTGCCATATTTCCGTATTGCTAGCCTTCTCGTCCCTCCTAACGTCCCCACTCCAAGATCTCAGTGACCATCCCCTGCAGGCTCATTTCTTGGTCCCATAGCATTGCCTTTTCTTCCTTCCAGGCCATGGCCACAGCGATTATACCTAAAACTCCTCATAGAAACTGCTAATCCTCTGTCATTCTTAAGCTAGAGGCAGTTGATCTGGTGGAATCTACAAGCACCTACACTTTAGGGAATACTTTAACTAGATCCAAAGATTAATTGCCAGATTAACCACTTGATTATTACATAAACTCTAGTATATAATGAAAACCCAGAGCCAGGTATTCGGGAAAAGGTGGGATATTAGAGAGAGGAACAGACGAGAGTCAATTCTCACCCAGCCAACTTCTCAGGCCACACAAGGTCAGTGATATCTTTCAAGGCCCTTCTACAGAATGAATTAATTTCCACCTTCTCCTGCCTTATATATCTTTCCCCACCCAGCTGTTTCACTTCCAGGTTAAAGGTGTGAGCTACTACTGCTTGGCTGTTAGGACTTGAGCTCACAGAAATCCAGAAAGATCTCTGTCTCCTAAGTGATAAGATTACAGGTGTGGGTCACCACTCTCTGACCTTCATGGCTTGAGTGTGGGTGATTCTGTTCTCTGATACTCCAGGCTGATTTTATTAAATATACAGTATATCACCACACTGGACAGAACTGGAGTTTATTTTTTAAAACTTGTAGCTGATTTAGTATTATTAGATGTTAAAACAAGTGGTGTAAGACTGATGTAATTACCATGTAGTCTATTAGGACAGTAGGAGCTGACAGTTCAGCCTCAAGGTCTGCACACCTGTACTTGGTGGGCATTCCGGGTAAAATCCCTCTCAAGCAAGGCCTCTGTTTCTCCCTTTGGTTTTCATTTGTTTCAGGCAAAAGTGGCCCACTGGGGCTCCACCGATGTCAGAAGCCCTCCTCATCCAGGGTCTGACTTTCCTCTCAGAACTCTGACCGCTTCCTCAGGCTCAGCACACAGTGCTTAGAAAAGATCTCTCTCTCTCTCTCATTCACCCAGGGCAATGTCAGCCTATGAGAGGAAGCAGGAAAGCTAATGCTGCGGAGTTAGATTTGGTCCTCGAACATGAGTAGGAGGAACCAAATGAGTCCATTCTGGTCATAAGTGCTTTAGAGACTTCAAATGACAAGCAAATGTGTCAAATGGAGTAAAGCACAAGACAGAGTGTAAATGGACATTTCTCTCCCACCTACCAATTCCCAAATAACCACTCAGAGGTTAATATTACTTAGAACTGCTTAGACATTAGCTCAAGTTTGTTACTAGCTATTTGTTGCATTTAAACTTAACCCATATTTCTATTTATGCTTTACCACATGGCTTGTTACCTCATTTTTATACATCTTGCTTGCTCAGTGTCTGGCTAGCCTCTCTTGATTCTGCCCTTCCTCTTCCCAGAATTCTCCTGGTCTGGTCGCCCTGCCTATATTTCCTGCCTGGTTACTGGCCAAACAATGCCTTATTAAACCAATTCAAGCAACAAGTCTTTATAGTGTACAAGAGCTTTACCCCACAGCAATAGAGTGTAGAAAGCACATCACAAACCTCAGGGGACGTCTTGGAGATGCCCAGTGTGCTTGGTCTGTGTGTTCTCAGACATTGGTTGACAGCCTCTAGCTAGCTGATGAGCTTCCTATCAATCTAAGCTTAGAGGCAGGAATTGGCAGATGCTCCAGGAAGGTAACCTGCTAGGAAACTGGACATCATCTTTCTTAAAATAAAAAAGGAGGAGGGGGAGGTTTTCATAGGGATCTTCTTCACTACCCTATATCTGCCCAGAATTCCAGATCCTTGTGCTTGCAGTCCTATCAGAAAGGGAAGGGCTGTGAAGCCAGTTGTAACTTGAAATGTAAAAGGGTAGAATTAAGGTTAACTCTAAATTTCTTGCTTCTCAAGCAATTAAATTCTTTCCCTTTGTTATTAAGGTAGTGTCATCTTCCCCTCACATAATTGAGCATAAATTACTAGGAAAAGATGAGATAAGTTTATAGGTACTATGCAGACATAATGGAGTGAAATTAGTAAGAAGTTATAATTAAAGTTATAGTTACAGTTCTTGGATTTTTAAGAATCAAAAAATCAAAATCTTGTCAATATGTCAGTGATCCATCAATATAGTGATTTACAAAGAGATTAAATATAATTAAATTATGATAAATAAATTTTCAATGCAACATTTTATACAATATTTTTAAGTAATAGGTGAATAACATATTTCTTTAGGTCTAACAATTTTTAAAATAATAAAAATAACAACTTTAAGACTCTCAAGCAAGGCTCAGTGGGTGTAAAGCATGAGGACCCAGGTTTGTCCCCAGGACCCAGGTATAAAAGAAAGAGGAAACAGACAAGATTCTGGGAGATTGCTGCTGGCCAGCCTGCCCCACCTAGGCCGACTGAGAAAACCACTCTCAACAAAGTGGGCACGCCTAAGGAATGATATCCAGAGCTGACTTCTGGTCTCCACCGGCACAAATATATAACTTCCACCCCACACAAAAGTACCTCAAGGGGAAAATAATTTCTCACATTCTAAATGCTAGTTGTTGTAATAGATTCTGGCCTGGACTTTCCAGGCCTGGACCAGAGGTTTTGGTCCCACTCTCAGCCCCGCTTTGCCTCAAATAATTACACAGAGGCTTATATTATTTTTATGCTGATTGACCTAGGGCCCAGGCATATAACTTGCTAGCTTCATTTGAACTCAACCCATGATTCTTGTTCAGCCACACGGCTCGGTACCTTTTCTCAGCAGCATTTCAGCTTCTTTCCTCTGTGTCTGCTGCCGTCTCCTCCTTGTGTCTCTGGCAGCTCCAGTGACTCTAGCATCTGTCTCTGTTCCTCCTGTACTCGGAGTTTTCTTAGCCTGGTGGCCCCACCCACACTTTCTGTCTGCCTTTTGGCCAATCAGCTTTTATTAAACCCATAGGCAGGACAAATATTTACATTACCTGCATAATCCCACTACAGCTAGTATTGTTTTCCTTGAGCAAGTTTTTCTGTATTTCCACTGTAGTTGTATTGGTAAGGTAGTGAACAACCTGAGGCTGTCACCTCTCCCACCATTTCACTGTGTTCATTCCCAGATTGTGTTTGCACACTTGGTCTCCAAGTGCTGGCAATGGCGTGGAATTCTTACAGGTCAGGGCCTAGCTGTCAGAAGTAGGCTCCTAGAGGGGTGGGCCTTGCATACCATACCATAGCTGTTCTGGCTCCAGACCCTCTTTCTGTCACCTCCTCTTTACCATGTTATCAAGCTACCACTGTTTGAGCCCCTCCAGACACCATGCCATAGTAGGCCTCAAAAATCTATGAGCCAAAGTAAGTGTCTCCTCTACTAAGTAGTCTGTATCAGGAATTCTAGTCACAGTGGTGTGAGAGAAATCTTTCGTTAGTTCTATTATTGAGGAACCCTCATCTCTAGAATGACCCCCATCACACCCCCCATAAGCCCATAGGCTGGCTTTGCTCATGCAGTGTGAGAATGAAAAATGAGCCCCATGCCCTGAGCACTGCACTGTAGTTACATTTCCCTGTCCTCAGATCCGCTGTGTCGCAAAGGTCTGGACTGCTCTTCCCATGCCCTGCTCTGATAGTTCGTGGTCACTCGGACTTTCACTTCAAAGACTGCTTTTTAACTTTTTTAATGTGTTTTTGTGAATTTCATATATGACTACTGTACTTTTTTAAAAGCAGAAATTCACATGGCTGACCTCAAGCTCCAGTTGATTGTCTTGCCTCCACCTCCTGAGTATGAAGATTACAGGCATGGGCTATCATGCACGTCTTTGTTAAATGTTCAGGGATAGTCAGGTATTGTGGCTCACATCTATATGCAGTCCCAATCATCAGGAGGCTGCATCTGGAGGATCATCATGGGCTTCAAATTGAGAAACTATCTCAAAAACAAAAGTGGCTGTACAAACTTAGAAAAACAAACAACAAAGTTGTATCCATTACTTCATCAAAAGAAAATTATGTTATGTTAACATAGCAAAAGATTCTATGCATTAAAATAGTAAAAATAAAACCAGAGAAAACCTGGATATGCATCCTGTCTGTTGTCTAATGTCGTCAAATAGCAAAGATGTTAAGCTGTGCTTGCTTTTTCCTCCTTTGGTGTCATCTAGCCCATCTGACAGTCAGATGGTGAGAAGCTTACTCTGGAGTTTGCATTCAGCAAATAAAAAGGCAGAGCAGAAAAGCCTAGTTAAGTCTTCACTTTAAAGAAACAATCATTTTTAGTGTATTTATCTTCCCAGTTTAACTATTTGTCCTGTATCTGACAACATTCATTAAGACCCAGTGAAGATTCCAGAATTAGCTGGGTGGGAAGGGTGGCTGAGAAAGGTAGCCATGATAAAAGTACCAGTTAAATACAAACAAGAGTTTATATTTGAACTTTTAGGGCTATGATATCGTGGTTATTTTTGACAGAACCTTTTTATTTTAGAGAAATTTACAAAGCCTTTGTGGAAAATGCTATGTGATATTCAGGGTTATTAATAGTTCAGAAGGCAGGAGAGATGGGCAGGACAAGCCATGTTAGTTCACATTTTCCACAGTAGAAGAAAGTGGCTTGGGAAAAGGTGTAGGTCATGACATGGTACTACCACACAGGCAAGCTCCTTGGATGTCCTGCGAGAGGGGACTGAGTTTCAGACGGGGCCATCTTTGTAGCTTGGCTGGTTTGTAGCCTCTTTCCAGAGCACTGCATGTATATTGCAGGTTAGTCATAGGCTTTTAGGAGTTAAGGAAGACTTCATGGCGAGGGCATGGGAACATGAAAGGGGCAGTTCTTTTATGTGTGATCGGACCCTAGGTGCGTTGAACAGTCGATGATTGGTTGCTGGCACAGTTGTGCAGTGAGTCACTGGTAGACAATTTTCATGGTTTGCTTTCTTCTTATTTCAGGATTTCCTTCAAATGCTGCTGGAGAGCATTCCAGAAGACAAACGGTGAGGACCAATATAGGACTGAAGAGCTCCATTTCTCTGCTAAGATCCTGTCTTTGTTTGACCTGTTGTTACAACTTAGACAGCTGACATTTCCTTTTGGCATAAAGGAACCCAGTACAGCTTGTGGAGTCACTGCTTGACCAGAACCCAGGCTGGACTCAGGACAGCTTGCAGCCCAGGGGCCTGCAGTGTGAATAGAAGCCACCCAAGGGCACTGTGGGGCTCAGAATAGAGGAGAGGGCTTCATAGTAGAGTTCCTGCTATTAAGAGAAGGTGGGGAACTGCTCCCCAGACCACCTACTTCTCAAAAAAAGAATAAGTAGACATATAAAATATCAGATAAGAACAGATTGAGGTGTCAGTGGTCTGTGTGGTTTTATATTAGGCATAGTGTTTAACTGAGGAAGAGAGATGCAGGCAGAGCCTGGGGCGGCATGCCAGCGGTGTTGCCTCCTGTCCTACTGTCATATCTGCTGCAGTGATAAAATACCTGTCAGAGTGACTTGGGAGGGAGAATGGATCAACCTAGTCACAATTCCAGGTTACAGTCTATTATCACGACAAAGTCATCAAATGTGAGGAATATTTGAAATATAGAAAGAATGCTCAGCATGATGCTTAGTACCCAGTTAGCATTTTTTATACTATGTAGGTCTTTAAACCAGACAGTGCTGCCACCTACTTTCAAGCCAGCTTGTTCCACATCAGTCAAGGCAGTCGAAACAGTCTCCCATAGATATGCTCACAGACCTACCTGATGTAGACACTCATCGGCACTGTCTTCCTAAGTGATTTGAGGCTGTACAGAGTTGGTACATAAAACTAATCATCATACTTTCTAATTTAAAATGTGGAGCAAGTCATTTAAACCCTTGTGGACTGTGCAAGGGTTAAAAAGCTGATACCTATGTTTAAACCAGGTGCTCAGTTGATGGTTAGTGTACCCATTAAAACATATTCTTGCCCTCTGCTCAGCAATGCACACAAGGTCTAGATGCATCATCATCAGCTCTGACTTTAATGTTCTCATAATCACCATCAGGGAGATTATTAGAAAACAACATTGATTATTATAGCACTCAATCCAAACAACACTCTCAGTTGGTGTCTCATGTATGGCAGTCTAGCCTTGAACTCACTATGTGACTGAGGGTGGCCTTGAGCCTCTGAACCTCCTGTTTCTACATCCCGAGCACTGGGATCACAGATATGCATCACCGCATGCTAGACAAGCACTTACCCAACTGAGCAGAATCCTGGGTGAACAATATTCCTTTGAATGTGATGGTTTTATCCTTGTTTGACCAAGAAGACAACTGAAGAAAACTGATACGAGTCACCAATCTGTAACTCAGGGCCCCATGAAGCAGTTTTGCTCCAGAGTTGGAGAAGCTGAGGCTCCCTTAGTATGTGTGCCCACAGGGACTGGCTCCATTCTGAGACTTTCTCCTCTCCATGCTTAGTGGTTATTTGTAGGGTCCTGGCTTCACATAGCTTTACAAGGAAGCCAAAGCCTCTATTTGGAGGCCCACAGTAGAGCAATCTGGATCTGTAACAGAGGCTTTGGCTTCCTTGTTCTAACTCCATAAACAACTGAAAGTATAATTTCTAATAGGGACATCTTGAGCAATTTGTTTCTTTGTTAAAGGGCTGACATGACATTACTTTTCTTTCTCTGACCTGAGAGCTTAACTGTGTTTTTAATGCATGTAAACATTCCCAAGTGTGGACATGACTTCTTTGACACAGATACTGTCTTAGATTTATGCAAGGTCATTCGTCTGCATGTTGCTGAGCCTGTCTGATAAGCAGTCTAAGTTAGATGTCTCAAAGGGTGTGGCTAAGAGCAGAAGATGATATGCTGTGAGGACATGGACTTTCTCTGCATACTGGATTGATTTCCCGGGGTTGGAACATCCTTGTTTTTCACCTTTCATTCTTCTTTCAGCAGGTGGAAGCCTTACTGTTAGCCCTGTTGTGCCCTTTCTTTTCAGTACAGTGGCTCCTACTGGTCAACCAAGCACTCTGCCACTGAAATAAACCCTGATGTTGATTTATTTCTGTATTTGAGTATATGCAGCAAAGTGCATATGTGCTCAAAGGACAGTTTTGTGGAGTGGATTCTTTCCCTTCCACCTTTTATGTGAGTTCTAGGGGTTGACCTCAGATCATCAGGCTTGCATAGGAAGCACCTTTACACATTAAGCTACCTTACTGAACAAATACTATTTCTTTTTTAAAAATAAAGCAGAAACATGAAAATATGAAGCCAATCCATGCATCATGCAGAGTCCATGTGCTCCATGATTTTTTGGAAATATAGAGTCCTTGATTTCTGCCCTTCTGTGCTCATTCACAAACATGACGTTCCACTTCAGTGACTTGGCAGGACAGTAAGCTTTTCAGGAAGCTGCACTAAGGCATAGCCTTGTGTGGAGGGCCTTAAATGTTTCAACTTAGCATCCTGGTTTTGTTGTTGTTTGTTTAGGTACACATATTGTGGTGGTCTCTTTAGTAAAGTGAGTTATCATTGCTGTGATAAGGCACCATGACCAAACCACTTGGGGAGGAAACCCTTTATTTTGCTTACATTTCCACATCACTGTTGCTCATTGAAGGAAGTCAGACAGGATCTCAAACAGGACAGAAACCTAGAGGCAGGAGCTGATACAGAAGCCATGGAGGGGTACTGCTTACTGGCTTGCTCCCCATGGCTTGCTCAGCCTGCTTTCAGATAGAACCCAGGACCCCCAGCCGAGGGATGGCAGCACCCACAATGGGCTGGACCCTTCCCCACCAATCACTAAGAAAATGCCCCACAGGCCTGCCTGTAGTCTGATCTTAAGGAAGAATTTTCTTAACTGTAGTTTCCTCTTCTCAGATGACTCTAGCTTGTGTCAAGTTGTCATAAAACTACCCAGCATTGGTGGCAATTCTTCTGCAAACATCACCTAGGATGTGGTTATTCATTATTCAGGAGTAAACCTGGAAGGTTTACATATTTACCCTCATAACTGGATGTTAAGCTCACAGCCTCATACATGCTTGGCATGTGGCTGACTGGTATACAGCAGTGCCAATAACGTTCTTTTATACTTTCCCTCAGGACAATAGCTCAGGTTCTCTGATAGAGTGCAAAGGCCCTTTTTTCAGGGCATAGAGCAGAAGTGGGGAGGGAGAGGGGCGAGAAATTATAGATGAGGTATACAGCCTCTTCTGTTGGTTATCAAGGTGCGTTCCTTTGGGGCAAAGTTCTTAGGGCAGAGATACAGAAGTTTCCAGTGAGATAGCACAGTGCACTTTTAGTTTAGAGATCTGTCTTGCTTTTAATCTCCATGATGCAGTATGGAGTTCATTTGGATGCCATGAGCCCTCTGGCTCCCAGGGCCTGGATTCTATTGTTGTGGATATTTACTAAGGCAACACACTGGACCCACAAAGAAACTCTTGTAGTTGTAGAGATTAGACCAGCATCTGTGTCCTGTGTGGCTGACAGCCACTCACTGTATTCCTTTGTTGGGCACCTTTCCCAATGGGATCATGCTTTGCTAGCAGGCTTAAGTCTCATTAAGAATTCTCCTTAAATGTTAAAGTAATCTCTTGCCTGCAGCAAGCCTACTTCACCAAGTATATATTGGAGTATATTTTCAGACTTAAACATCTTCTTGCTAGCTAACTAATCTCAAAATCTAGTTTGCCTATTCAAACAGATGGCTTGCTCTATTACCTATGCAGCATATTGTACTAATTTTATGTGGGCCTCCAAAGACTGCACATCTACCCCCTGGAGCCTCTAATCTTTGGCCCCAGTTGCAAACTGATCCTTTGCCACATCTGTTAGGCACTTGAGCCATGCTGAGCAGGCAAGATTTTGCCAATCACAGTGGCTAACACTTCAATGTCATGTCTTGCCTCGATGTACTAACACTCTATGTAGAACATCTCGTGTAGCAGGCTTTTGGTTGGAGTATGTGAGACAGGGAAGAATAAATTCAATGCCAGCCTTCAAAGACATCTGAGCCAACCAACAAAGATATGGGTCATTATAATCACCAGCACAGGGCATTAGAATCTGTGTATGAAGGGGTCTGTGAGGTTTTGGATCCTCGGGGCACAGATAGCAGACTCATCAGCTTTCGACTTTATATGAGATCTGAATGCAGGGCCTGCTGTAGGCTTGGGGAATGTTTCTGGCAAGGCAATGTGGGTGGAGTGAAGGGGGATGGGAGGACTAGAAGCTGAGAGATCCATTACAGACTACTAGAGCATTTGAGTCAAAAAATCTTGAGAACTGGGGTTATTTTAGTGGGGTAGAGTAGCAGCAGGCTTTAAAGCAATGAACAGAGCCATGGGTTGTCTGAGAGGTGCCAGTTACAAATGGCTAATTAGTTGTGAAGCTGAATAAAGGAACCAGGTGTGAACCTGGCTTTTCTTGGCCACTGAGCTACATTCAAGTGCAGTGGACAGCTGATTGTCCCTGTAATCAGTATGGAGGAGAAGAAGATAAGGACAAGGTAGAGTGCTCAGGAGGTTCTCCAGACAGCTGCACCATCCTATCCCTGCCAAGAAAACTATGCCCCTCTATGGAATAGTTGGTCCAGCAGCCTTGGCTTCCAGGTTCTGGTGTCAGCCACAGGTACTGATTAATTCCTG
The DNA here is from genome assembly GCA_004025045.1 of Sigmodon hispidus. Classification (NCBI taxonomy): domain Eukaryota; kingdom Metazoa; phylum Chordata; class Mammalia; order Rodentia; family Cricetidae; genus Sigmodon; species Sigmodon hispidus. The sequence goes on along the minus strand of PVIH01020101.1, from coordinate 10,611 downwards.
CCATCAATTATGGTGTTTGTGTGTGCAGGATCATGTGTTTGCTTAAACCCCTTGGTCTTTCTCCCCCGTGGAGCAGGGAGCACTTACTTGACATGCTTCATAAGCAGTCCTCATTAACTGTCTGAATACAAATGCCTTGTTTTCATCAAGAAAATGAGCAAAACTGTGGAAAGTTCTGAGACACATAGTTTGCTTCCACATGTAGGAAAGGGACTGAAAAGCATAACATCAATGTTTAAAAACCTTTATAGAATGTAAGTTGTATTCTAGGACAAAGGCAATTCCACTTTAAACTCTGTTCCTTTTCTCTGTCTAGTACCTATACTTCACTGTCAAAGTTGTTGCAGCCTGCCATTTGCTTCATTTGAAAGCTGATGTGACTGTGTGCTGGGCTGTGGAAGGAGCAGCAGAATGTGAGTGTTAGAATCCCAGGAGGTTGAAGGCAGGAGCCAAGGATAATCACAGCTTCACAATCAGTTACCAGCAAGCCGATAAGCCCAAGCACAGATACAGTCATTGCTTATCCTCAGCACATCAGCTCGGGAGTCAGCAGCAGCACATCAGGTGTGTGCAGCCTGCCCTCTGCCAGCTTGTACTTACATCTACTCACTTCCACTCTCTAGGCTTTAAACACAGCTTACTTTCCTAAGCAGTATCCTGTCAGGGATACCAGCATGTGAGTGCTGTTCCCTTCTGTATTAACCAATTGTGACTATGTCTGCAGCCCAGAAGGTCTGGAGATAACCAACTTAAAACTCTAAGCTGCCCTGCGAAGTGTAGTTTACACAAGCAAGCAGCCAGTGAGCAACACTGCCTGCTGCTCCCAGTACCAGGTATCAGCCATAGGGTGGGAAGAGAGAGTGCTCTAGTACAGACATGAAGGGTATTCAGCCTTGGGTCTGTGTCCTGATGGCTTTCTGGATAAAATCAATTTCCATAGCGATAAGACACAAGAAGGGTCCTTTTCTGTGTGTTCTGGGTCCTAGCTGCATGGACCTCTGTTTGTCTGGTCTAATTGTTTAAGCCACAGGACCTCAAAAGGACAGCAAACAGGGTCTGACTCTGATAGGAAGTTATTCCTTAGTTACTATTGCACATGATACAAAGCCACTATATATATATACACGTATATATATTTATATAATCTGGTAGTATTTATTATTCCAAAAACATGGTACAAAGGAGATTCTGAATGGGAAGAAAAGGAGGAGAAGGCGGCACACAAGGGAATGTGACAGAGCTTCTTCCCTAAGCACGCTGGGGGTCAAAAGGGACTGAGTTATCTCTTCATCCCAGGGTCTCCCCAGCTGGATCCGGTTCCTTGGCGTCATCAGAGTTTACCTGGGTAACTTCTGATTTCTTGCTACAAGTCACTGCTGCACCATGTCCATAGTAATGATTAGAACAACAAACACAGCATAGATGCTCTCTCATTGATCTGAAAACATGTGCTCCATTTCTTCCTAGAAAATTAAGCATTTTTTTATATGGTGGCTGAAATGGAGCCATATATTATATGGAGATGAAATCACTTATAGCACCTATAATACCTTGGCTTTGCTGGGTTGCTTTTTTTGTGTGTGGTATGGAGGGTTGGGATAGTTAATCCACGCATCTTGTTATGGTCTAACATCTTATTGCACAGTTCCCCAGACCAGGTTAGTGCAGTGTGATATCTACACTAACACCAGAGCCTTAGAAATCTCCTTGACAGCACTGACTGACCAGAGTCCATGTAGGCTGTAGATATAACACCTGCTCAAACAGTCACTACCCACTTCACACAGCAACTGTAGGGACCAAAGTGATCATGGTTATAAGATGCTTCAGTTCTGGTGGTGCATGTCTTTAATCACAGCACTCAGGAGGCAGAGACAGGTAAATCTCTGTGAGTTCAAGGCCAGCCTAGTCTACAGCAGGAATTCCAGGACAGGCTCCAAACCTACAGAGAAACCCTGTTTTGAAAAACAAAACAACAAAAAATAATCCAAAACAAACAACAGCAATAAAAAGATGTTTCAGATTTTTCCAGAGAAAAGTGATCTGAAAACTCAAGGTCCCTTTAGGTATGGGAGAAGTTTCTGTTCCTGAATGTAGCCTAGGGAGCTTTTATGCCCTCCCATCTCTGCCCAGAAAGGGCCTCTCTCAGTCTCTTCAAAACTGTAACTGGAGAGCTGACCAGCAGGGTAGCCACAGCAGGAAGCAGGTCACTTTCAGTATCAGAAGTGTTAGAAAGGAAAGCTGTGTCTAGCCCAGGTTTACAGGCTCTGCTTCTGTGGGCACATCTATACCATTGTAGAAAATGGTTCACCATGAGGCCCAAATTTGGCACAGGAAGAAAAGTGGGGCTTCGTAAATTTGAATCCCAGCTCTTCTAGTACCATCTACGTGGCCTAGATAAGTTTCCCAACCTCTCAGAATTTTGTTCGTCTCTACATGAACCATAATATGGGTTTGTGCTGTTTCTGTAGGTTTAGGTGAAATCTTGTCTGCATAGTTCTTACATAGTAGGTACATAAATGGATGTCTTCACTTGGCAGTGCTTAGAGAAGTTTTTGTTTTCTGTCTTAGTACCACCATAGAGTTGGTGTACAGATGCTGAATGTGGCACCAGTATCTGTGCTGCTACTTGCCAGTGAACAAACTACAGGGTTGGGCATAGATGGGCACAGAGTGTATTGTCTTGCAGAGACTGATGGCGTTCAAAGTCTCCCCTTCATCTACCAGCCCTCTATATTCTTCCCTAGCACTCCACACCCTTGGCATTAGAGTGGTAGCATATAGACTCAGGAGACTGAGGTAGAAGGATTTTGAGTGTGAGGCCATCCTATGCTACATAGTGAGATCCTGTCTCTAAAGCAAGTGAGTGTATGCACGCATGTATGCATGCTTGCAAATCAGTAGCCTGCCAGGTGGCCTCCCTGTTGCCACCCTTGTTTTGTAGTTGAGGTGGAGGTCTCTTCTTGCCCCATCCTGGATGCTACTGGCTAGGCCAAGCCTTATCTTTATCTTGTCTCTGTGGGACAGATGCTTGGATCTTCTTACTCTGTCTTCTTCCATTTCCAGTGGCCCCATCCCAGCATGCACGATAATGCAGCTGCCCCAACTGCATGTTCAAGTGCTACCTCCTTTACAGACATTCTCTGGATGTTCTTCTGGGTATCCCATACCCACTCAAAAAGAGCCAGGAGATGGTCTTCCACACTGACCTAAAAGTTGCTGGGAATCTATGAGGCATCTATCATCTACTCTTCAGAGATAGTTCACTTTGTAGGATGCTCTCACTTGAGCTGGTGGGCATGATAGCTCCCCAAAGACTTACTCATGCACATGTTTGCCTGATCTTCAGCCTTCTGACCTACGGACCTAGCTCACTGCCTGTCTACTTTCTCAGTCTTCATTGCCCAGCCTCTCCTCAATGCCACTGAGAGAAGGTTCTTGCAGTGGAAATTTCACATAGGAAATGATGTTTGTGTCCTGGCATTTAATACTCTGTAGTGATACCCAATAGCTGTTTATCATCTTTTGTAAAAAATCACTCAAAAATGGCAATTAAGTCACCCCTCAGACATTGCCTTTTCAGGACATGTAATCCCCATTCCTGTGAGCTCTCAAATTATCCACTGTGTCAGCCCCTTTGATCATCCATGATATTTCTTAGCATTCTGTGTGTTCCTCTCTTCATATGCTATGGATCTGTTTTTCTGGATGCAGGTACTGCATGGTCAGCCATAGAAGTGCCTCTGGCTTTGGCTTTTCTAAGGGTCACTGAGATGATGTCAGAAGTGTAGCCCACTGGAATCTGACCAGAAGGAAGCCAGTGAAGGACACTTCCTATCTGCATCCAAGGAAGTAATGCTTATTATTATTGTTAATTTTCCCTTGAAATATGTGAGGCTGGCAAATACAACTGATTTCTCTTTACACATGTGAAATGACTCAGTTGAAGGCCTATTCTTATCTGAAACAAAGGCAATCTATTTCTACTGTGCCTACCATTGATCTTGCCCCTAGGACACAGTTCCTTTGGTACAGGGGTTTATTTCCTATTCTCATACTGAGCAGGCTTGGCTCTGAGCCCTGTGGCCAGTTGTATGTTCACAGCTTGGCAGGCCTGACAGAAGAGCAGGGACCTGTCTTCGGGACCTTCTCCTGTGATGCCAGACCCACCATCCTGGTCCTATCTGGTTAGCCAAGTCTACTGAGGGTGTCTTCAGGCCTCTCAAACTCAACTGAGGGCGGTGATCCTCCTGAAGATGCTCTGGGGTCAGTCTCCTCCTTCACACACATCTCTCTGAGCCGAAAATTTACAGGGCAGTTGGCTATTTGCACTGGATTGGCAGTATTACATAATAGCAAGTGATGAAAAGGCCCTGACAGTGGCGCTCAGCTCTGTCATGAGGTATATTCAGAAATTCCACTGGTTCTGAAGGCCAGGAAGACCTGAAGAGGTAGTCCTCCTGTCTCCTTAGGCTCTCTTCCCGTCTTCTGCCTTCTAGTCCTGTGGACATTCAGACCCTCTCCCTGCATAACGGGTGTTGCTTCTTCTCTGATAGGTACTGTGTCCCCCACCTGCTGAAAGCTGATTCCTGAACAAAAGCCCACATGGGCCAGCCTTCTATTTATATTGCACATGTCTACATCATTTGTTGTCAATAGAGAAATTGTAGAGGGGGATTACTTTGGGCCTTAAATTTATTTATGTGCATGTGTGTGTTCATATGCCTGTGTGTGGCGGCCACCAGAGGACAGCTTTGGACAGTTGCTTGTCAGCTTCCCCCTTGCTAAAGCAGGGTCTCTCTTGTTTATCCAGGCTGGCCCTCACATTTCAAGACAGTTATCCTGTCTCCACTTCCCTTCCCATGATAGGAGTTCTGGGATTACAGACGGTGTGCTGCCACATCAAGCTTTGTATGTGGGTCCTAATGCTGGTCATCAGGCCTAAATAGCCAACTTTACCTGTAGAACTACCTCCCTGCCCCCCAAAATGTGTTTTCATTCATTATTCAAATAAAATTATCTTCACAGAAATCCTTTTTCCGGGGGCTGGAGAAATGGCTCAGCGGTTAAGAGCACCGCCTGCTCTTCCAGAGGACCCGGGTTCGATTCCCAGCACCCACATGGCAGCTAACAACTGTCTATAGTTCCAGTTCCAGGCAAACACCAAGGCAAATAAATAAATAAAGTTTTTTTTTAAAAAAAAAAGAAATCCTTTTTCCTATCAGGAACATGGTGAGTGGTGGGTTTGGCAGCTAGAGAGCTTCCATCCTTTGAGGAGACAGTTCAAGTGATGTAACCAAATCATTCGATCCCAAGTGTGCTAGACACTGTGAACCAGTCGAGGACAAGGGGTAGTGGGAGGTTACCCAAGGGTACTGGGCATGAGCAGGAATTATCTGGAAGGGGATGAAGGGAGGTGGCTTTGCTGTAATCAAACCTTCCTTGTATTGCTAAAGGAAGGACAGCTGTTTAGTGATTTTATAAGCCAGTAAAGTGAGCAGAGAAAGAAAGCAAAACAACTTCAGCTGATATAAGAAGTATTCATCATATTGCATAGAGAGATATGATGTGGTCCTACCCAGGAAACAGACAGGTGGGCTGAACACAGTGAGCCCTGTTCTTGTAGCTCATGTTACTGTCCAGCTCACACTTGTTACCACACTTGCCTCACCTCCTCTAGCAGGCAGTCATGTGCCATGTATTCTAGAAACATTTTTGGTTCCCCTAAAGCTCACCTCAGAGCACTAAAAGTACTTGTTGCTGTGTGCCTGTGACTCAGTTTCCATGTACAGATAGATGTTCCTGTTTCCTGGAGCGATGGATCACACTGGTGTGGTGGGTTCCACTGGAGTGGTACTCATTCTCAAGAGAGCACCTTCTCTACTGAATACTTACCCATGTCCTGGCCAGGTGTGCCCAGAAGTGTTTTTAACCATTGGCTTGTTGTTTTGTTTCCAAAGGCTCGGCCTGTCTGTTGAGAACATCGTCCATGATTGGCTTGAGTGTTCCGGAATACCTAAGGTACCTGAGATAACTATTTCAATAACAGAATAAAGCTTACTGCTGGCCTCTCAGACAGTGATGTTTTTAATATGTCTATGAAAGTGCTGGTTCCTGGTAGCCACTGGCTTGAGTACGTGGGGTATAGGTAGATGTGGCAGTGGCCACTGCATTGTGTATTAAGTGAGGTCATCCAAAGCATGCTGGGTATTTTGGATAGAATCTTCAAGCAAGAGTTTAATACCTGCAGTGGGTTACACAGCTGCCTTCTGGTTCTGCCATGGGTATAACCAAACAGGTGATCTGGCTTGCCACAGCTTTTATCTGACCGTGGTGCTTGTTTTTCCTTCTGATCCCTGCTTTTCAACTTCCTCCCTAGCATACGTAGGGGGCCTCCATCATGCTCTTCTCTATCTGTTTAGTCATTACTTTGTCTTGGGGACCTGGATCCTGTTCCCCACCACCACCACCACCTGTCTTTCAGGTCATGAGTAGCTGTAAGTGAAAAATCTTTACCAGCCCTATGAGAACACCAAGCCTAGAGCTGCTTATCTCCCAGGTCCATGCTTCTAGAATCTATTGGGTAATCCAGGATCCTCCCTAGCCAGAATGCTGGGCTAAGGACCAGGCTTACTATTATAGCATGCCTTGGTGGCTGTGGATGGACCCCTGTGGCAGTGAAAATTTGGCAAGCCAGCACCTGTAACCTGCTTATTTCTGGTTCTGTGGCTGGTTCTATGGGCTTCCACTTGGGAGTGTCTGAGGGTCAGTGAGTGTCTGTGACCCATGAAATGCAGTGTGGAGTGTTCAAAGAGCCTTCAAACAAGAGAAATGTTACTACCAGCCACCATTAGCTCATCGGAAACACTTCCTTCCCTTCAGAAATGGACACCACCCACTCAGTTACTTGTTTGGTTCAATTTCTCTGGGAACCAAAACAGAAATGAAAATTAAACAAAACCAGTGAGGCGAAGATTTAAAGTCAGGTATGTCACGAGAGCCTGTGGTTTCTAAGAAGGTGGCTTCCAAACAGGACGACTCACCAAGAACCAGCTTTACCCTGCAATGTTTTAGACTGGGCGATTCTGCTTTGTGGGTCTAAGCCAGGCTGTAGAAGGCTCCTAGGCATCCTTGGGGTGGCTGAAAGCTAGGAAGAATTGGGAGCTCAATGACTCCCCAATTCCTCCTTCTGGAACAGGACCTTTATTTGCATAAGCTAGCCAGGAGGGAAGGAAAATCCTGAACCCTGCCTGAGCAGTGCATGGAAGAAGCAGGCTGCCCTGGGTGGAGCATGCCACACAGTGTAGGTGAGCTGACCCTCCTCTCTGGGGAGATTGCTTCTTAAAAACTGTGGAATGGAATAGGAAGGGTGAGATTTGCCTCCGAGCTGAATCTTTTCTTCCAAAGTTCTAGTTGCATTAGTGACAGCTTCACATAGACTTTCTACCTTAAATTGATAAAACCTGCTGTCTAAACAGCCAGGTGCAGTGAGGCTGGCCAGCTATGACTTATCGTTAGGGCCTGCTGGCATTTCCCTGAGTGTGTAACTGTTCAGTGCAAACAACAGCAGCAGACAGAAACAAGCCTGACTTAGTGCAGAAGTCTGGCTGGTGAGTGATCACAGGGCATCTTTTCACCATTCTCTTTCCCTCCCCCCTCCCAAGTTCTCTGGTTATTTATGTGGCTTCTGGTGATGTACCTGTTCTCACCCCCTTTCACACTCCTTGTAAGTTTTGTTTTGTTTTTTTGTTTCCACTTCAGTGAAATGCTTGGTAGGACCTGAGACCCTGCGGCAGGAGCTCACAGTGAATGAGACACCTTGTTCTTCATCCCGTCATTATAATATAAAGTTACTAGCATGCATGCCCTGGGGTGACAGCACAGTGCCAACAGGCTCTCTGCTCTTTGTTCTCTTCAGAATTTCTGTTTTCCAACATTTGAATCTCTGATGATAGAGACCCGTGTTCTCTTATGAAGTTTCCATCCCACAGGCACAAAGGCTTTTTGTTTTCTCAGGAAAAGTCTGCCTCAACTTTCCTTAACAGCTATACTGAATGAAAATCATGAAAAGGAAGTAAGTGGGCGTAGCTTCAGGAGCAGCATAAGTAGGCACAAACCCACAGAGACAAAAGAATTGGAGCCTCTTGAAAGAATACCACAGCCCTGTGACCTTTGACCTTGCAAAGACTGAAGTTGTTTAAGTCCTCAGTCTTGTTGCCTTTTATGACAATTTTTCTATGAAAACATTGCACATTTATCTTAGAATATGAAAAGCTTGTAAATAAGAAAATTAAAGTAACTCAGAGGTGACTCTTATTTTTCTTTGCTGTGGTCTTTGAGGCAGGGTCTCATATAACCCCCACTGGCCTTAAAATTTTTTCATAGCTGAGGCTGCCCCATCATCCAGAATGCTGGGGTTCCAGGCGTGTACCACTGTGGCTAGCATCCAGAGAAAACACTTTGGTACGCACCTTTTCAGCCATTATTCAGAATCTATAAATACATATTTTGTCTTTTCTCTACCTTTTTTGTTTGGTTTTGAGAAACAGGAGGTGGAATTCAGGGCCCTGTGCATGGCAGATATGCTGTTTACCATTTATAAACTAAAAACAATAAGCTCCTGTACCAAGGCCAACTAGAAGCAAAGTCTAAACTGTGAGTTACTGCTGTGTCAGTCTCAGAGGTAATCCAGGCCTACAGACCGCCTTCTGTGAGCCTCACACCTGCTTTCTGTGCTGTGTAGGAGGTCTCCAGCCTTTTAAAAGTAGATTAGAACTTTAAGAGTTTTTACTTGAACTATATCTAGCATACCCACACACCTAAATTTTATTTAGTTAGTTATTGAGACAAAGTCCCATTGCATATTCTAGTCTGAGATAGAACATGCCATATAGTCCAGGCTGGCCTGACACACACAGACCCTGCCAGTTCTTCCTCCTGAGTGTGGGATTGCAGGGCAGAGACAACATTTGGCATGAGTGGTTAGATCTTACATCAAATTTTAATTAAATGTGTCTAGATTTAAAGGCTAATAAATTTATTATTGCTTTACACATCTTGGGTATATTAATGAATCTACTTTTTAACTGTAGATTTTATGAAGTTAAAATATAAAACAAGCATTTATGATTAAAATTAGCAACTGAATTGAGATGAAATAATGCAAAACATCAGATTAAGAAGCCTCATGCCAGTAAAGAAGAAGAGGAGGAGGAAGAAAAAGAAGGAGGGACAGAGAGACGGAGGGAGAGGGGAGGAAAACAAAGTAAGACATTGCTTTAATTTTAAAAATTCTGCCACATATTAAAATGTAGTATCTGAGTGCATGGTAGCCACACATGCACATTAGTGCTCATACCTTTGGGTTCTATACAAATTCAGTTAGCTACAGGTCAAAATATTTTTTAAAAGAAACCATCTCAGAAATGAACACCTACAGACCTGGTAAATCAAGAATGTGTTTTCTGCTCGGTGTTGAACATACTGGAGGCAGCGGAAAGGCAATGTGCTGCACTCACAGGACATGATGTAAGGGGCTGGAGTGTCTCTGGATTTCATGCCTACAGAGGTCATGGACCAGTTCTTCAGATACTATAAGATGAACTAACCTATTAAAACTTGATCTGCTATGCCTTACTTTTAAAATGTAGCAACTGCACTGAGCATCATGGGGAATGCCTATAAACTGCAGCCCTGAAGAAGGGAAGGTTCAGCTAAGTGTAGACTGCATAAGTCTCTGACTGAAAAAAGATCAGAAAATTACAGCTAAAAAAATAACAATTAAAAAATATTTCTGTGTATATGGTGTGTGTATGTGTATATGCTTGTGGGGGGTGCCTGTGCATGCAACTATGATGCCCAAGGGTTGACACCCAGGTGTGTGTATCTTCTATCACTCTACACCTGAGTTGTTTTTTTTTTTTTTTTTTGCCTGATAAACCTTTATTAAAATTCATTAAAAATATTGAAAAATATTTTAACAGAAATTAGACCTCACGTTTTGGTAAACATGACAAATCGCTCTTCAAAGAGATACTTGTTTATCACATATGCAGATTCTGTAGTGCTGAAGGAAAGAAATATAGGGCTAAATCTTCTACTCGGCACTAGGAAAGTGATGAGACTAATCCACTTAGCTTATGGTTTGCAAATATCTTTAATAATTATATAATACATACTAAAGGTTATATGAATAAAAAATATTTTTGAAAATATATAAGTTGTAAATGAGTATTTCCTTATATTAGAATCCACCAGAGCATCTTTTCTAGTGTAGGTTTTAGGGTTTTGAGAGTAGGGAAGGATTTTTCTAACTTAATTAGAAATTTGGCCTTCTAAATATATTTTTTTTTCTTCTTTATTTTGTATTTATCAAAAAAAAAACCAGTAAAAAGAATTTAAAAAAAAATGCGGAAGAGTTAACAATAACTATACAGAGGATAATAATCATAAGCATGGCTTATCAAGGGTGGAAATACAAATAAGATTACTACACATATATTTTCTTTGTGTTCAGCTTTCCCTCTGAATTTTTTTTTCCATCCCTGTATATCCTTATTGAAGGTCTCTTCCCCCTCCCACCACATCTGATCATTTTTCTTCTCTGCAACT